>JAVCKT010009042.1:0-11536 GCA_032273925.1 Rhynchotus rufescens | reverse complement strand
TTTTAAAAAAAAAAAAAAAAAAAGAGGGGGGAGGGGCAGACAAAGATCTGTGCAAATGTTACAAATTCAGAGAATCTTGTTCCTGGCACAATTCTTAAACTTCTACTCACTGTTTGAGAAATTGCACTGAAAAAATCAGATCATCTAGTGCCAAGTCTCAGTTCCGTATTATGAGACAGTAAACTGCTTGAAAGAGATTTATTCATTTGAATAGTTTATTATTAGAAGATAATAAAATGAATATGTTTACTGAAATGTAGTAAATTTTAGTTTGTAGGAGTTTGAAGTCAGAGATTATCTTGACTTTCTTGTTTGGCTCACAGTTTAGCTTCAATACTTGATGAATAATTAACATTATAGGAAAATTCAGTCTTAGTTCTTTAGCCATGATTCTTAGGTAGCATGGGCTAGTTTTATAACTGAAAATGATTTCCAGTCTGCACTGCCTTCCAGAAATATTCTTGCATCACCCACATTTTATGGCATTGCCAGGAGCTGGGAACAATTTAATTTCGAGTCGAGTGTTTTCCTGCAACATTTTTTTACCTGCTAATAACTTTATTTCCATTGCAGAAGGAAATATCTTGATGTATGGATCTAGAAGTCTTTTTGCATTTATCTGTGCCTGATATTCAAGGCTGCTGTAGCCTGACAACACATGTGCTAGATGAGTGGCAGACTAGCAAGGCAAACCCATGGCACTTGTACCCTCTGTGCTGCCTGGAACTGGTTATTCATACTAAACTTCTGAAAGGTTGTTGTTTAGCTTATTCTGCAATATAACATGCAAAGTATTTCATGTTTTACCATTTTCAGAGTCCAAGTCTTACTTTTATTATTAGTGTTTTTTTGAAGGAACAGGATTAAAGGCCTAACTGTAAAGCATTTATTTCATTCCAGCTCTTTCATCATCGATCTGAAGCTGCTTGGGGAAAAGTGGATGAAAATGCCTGTTCTCCGTATTCCTATCCAGGTTGCGCTCACAGAGGATGAACAGTTTCACAGCTATTCCAAGCACAGAATTTGAATTTGAAACTTTTTTTTTTTATTTGTATGTTCTAATAAAATGCGTGGACGGCTTGGAGAAGGGCTTGGAGAAGGGATTGTTGGGGCTAAGACACTGACACTGCAAATCGACTTGGGAATTTGGGGCAATACCTTTCTCTTCCACTGACTTTTCTGTGAAATTTTAGTGTTGCTGCTCATTTCTGGAGTGGAAATTCACCTCTGTGCATGGACTTCTGAGCAATACATAGTATGTCTCGTTTGAGAGCAGCAGTTGGGGTTGAGATGTGCAGGCTGTCAGGAGAGCTGCTGGTAGTGAAGACTTAATGCTTAGTGCTCTTAAGTTACTTAGTGCCCTTAAATATTTTTTCTTACGGTATATGTGCATTCTTCTTTCTTGCTGCCCCCAAGGTATTCAGGTGTATAAGCTCTTATTGAAACAGTTCAAAATATCTGGAAATGTTAAAATGCAAACTCTGATTGAATATCCCTGGCCTTAATGTAGCTGGAGTAAAAAAATTTCACGCCAAATCTGAAAAATGCACCTACTGTCATGCACTTTTAATGGCAAAGAATGTGACATGATTATTGTGTCCCTTCCAAGTTTTTGGAAGCTGCAGGTATGAGAAAAAATGATGAATTTCATAGTCCTTCTCTAATATGACAGATGAGGAGCCTAGAAACCTAAGTAATTAAAAATGTGTGCTGGAACATGCAGCATACAATTCTCAGAATTATCCTCCAAAAGTCTAATTTGGTACCTGTGAACCCTATTAACTCCGTGACGTCTTCATTCTCTGCCCTAAACTGCTAATAAGTAGAATACTTGGTGACTAACTAACACCTCGAGCTTAGGGAATTTTTCATTTATTTGTAGACACCTTTCAAAACCAAAGGAGATTTTATGTAGCTGGCCTGTTTGCCATTTAACTTCTCTGGTTGTGGTGATGTTGCAGCTGTTGAATTCTCAGCTTCTAGGGCTGATGTCTTTGGGGAAAAAAAAAAGGCTTACACAGTGATACTGTGTATGTATTCATGTCTCCTGCATTATTACTTCCCAGCAACTTCTGTCATTTCAGGCAGATTAAACAGGAAGGACCGGTCCACAAAATGGTTGTTTCCTATAATTGTTAACAAAACAAAACAAAACAACAAAGCAATGTGTTAGAGGAGAAATGGTAGTAGTGTCTCTGCTTCTGGAAAGAGAACAGTATGAAGTTTGTCTGTCCTGAACACCAAAGAATCCACATGAAAGACTAAATATTTGAATTTGCTAAGCATGGGAAAAGTTGCAGAAGGTGGGAAGGCAGCCTTTGCTGAACATTACAAGTGTGAGAGGCACATTGAAAACCACATGGGATTAGTTCCTCTGGTTATGAAGGCAGAAGAAAAACAGCAAATAGTTCCTTATTCCTAAGATATGGAGAGAAGCTGTCCCGTAAGGCATACTTGCAGGCAGTTATTTCATCCTGTGAGCAGTTAAAGACTGAAATGCCTGTTGCATAGGATCTAACCCATAAATGTGATTCTGTGTTGAAAGCTACTGAAACTGAATCAACATCACAGGAATCAACATTTATTACTTCTTAGATACTTAATGCCACAGTGTCCTTGCTTAGCTAGGAAACTAGCATCTACAGACCAGAAGAATATAGTTGCCGAAGGATAAACTACATTTGACTTCATTAGTGCACAAATGATAAGTTTGTGAGGAGTTATTATAGCATTAATCAACTTGATGGATTGGAAATATGACAGAACTGAAGCAGCGTGTAATATTAGTGCCTATTATTCTACAAATTATGTCTTCACCTACGTTCATAAGCCAAGAGTCATGGTGTGCATTAAAGATGTTACATAATTTCCCCTTGTTTGGAAGCTTGTGGTATCCCTTTAGCGAGTCTTTCTCCTCTCTCCCCAAAATGGGTTCTGATCTCCCCGAGCTGTGGATTTTGGCCTTATGGCTGGTTGATGACAGCTCTAGAAAAGATGCTTGAATTCAGCCTACACCTTTCAAAACCGGACATGTTGTGCAGCAGTGAGTATTTAAACTTCTGCCTTCAGCAGAAACAGTTATTTCATACCCTGAGCAGGAAATGGAGGGTGAGCAGTAATTGGAAAATACAGGACAAATAGCGACTAGATATTTAATTCATGATTTCCAGAGAATCGTACAGGCTTTTTGCATGTACCTCTGGTCTTGTTGCCACAATTACTCTTCCAGCACACCTTGGTCTGCTGCATCCAGTTTTGAAAACATACTGCAAAATAAATCATCTTGGACTTTAATAAAAGTGTGAATCTTAAGTGAAGTTGATGGTTTTAAAATCCAACCAGGGTAGTAATAGCAAAGTCCATTATCTTTAGTCTGAGTTGTGCAAAAAAAACTGAAGGTCTCAGTTCAGGACTCATGAGCATCTGTCTTCTTCATCCCAACATGATCAGGAATGTCATCTCTTCCTCTGGAGACTGCCAGGTGCCAGATACAGGTGATACTATTCTTTCATTTTCTCTGAACTGATGAAATTTGAACTACAAGGTGTACTGATACCCAGCCTGAGATTTTTGTGGAGCTGTTTGCCCTGGTTTCATTTGCTTGTCAAAACCCATATCCTAATACAGAACTTAACTGTGACTGAACAGATGCAGAAGTTTAAAATCACTCCTGTCTCCTTCCCATAATTTTGGCATGTGTTTCTGCATATATTGAGACTGTGAGATAAGGACTCCATATTGTGACTAATAATGTGTACATTAGGGTCAATGCCTGAGCAGGTATGTGTGGGATCACTAGCATGTGGAAAGAAATATTAAGTAGAGAAAAACAGACTGTAAAAAATACCTGTGTTTGGATGTATAGCATGGATATGGCATGCCATAGTAGATGGGTTGTGTTGGGTCCTGTGTGCCAAGAAGTTGTGACTTATATACAAGGTTGTATGTAGAGTAATGCTGAGATCAGTGTGGAATTAATTTCTGAATTTGTTGAAATGTTCTTAGCCCTTTTGCTGGAAAATGAAAACCTAATTTGATTTTCATGGGTCTGAAATAATTCAACCATATGTCTGTGAAACAGGCCCCTCCCAGTTTGGGCCAGAATCCAAGAATTAGGTAAAAAGGTGACATTCCAGTCTGAAAAGGATGAGGCAAAAATTATTATTAGAAATGGATCCATGTACTATGAAATTCTCTGTGTCATCATCAGCTTGTGAAAGGGATGTTTTGGCTGGATAACTGAAGGATTGCCATGTGCAAGTTCAACCTACCTTTGTGAGTTAGCCACATTTATAATTTTCTCAAGTTCAGCACTGATCCATTTGCTGAAATTCAATAATTACTTTCTGTATTTCTTCATTCCATTTGTTCTTGCAAGACTTTACTGGACCTGAAGAAAAGTTAAATGGTGGTGTGTTGTCACAGGCACTGTCTAGTCTCTTTTTATGTAAAGAAATAATATGCTTCCACCTCAAGAATTTTAACTCCAGGGCAAAACTTTAATGGAGAGGGTGTAAAACCAATAACTGCTGCAGTAAAACATAAAAACATTTTTTCATGACACTTAAGTGTGATTAGTTGCTTTCTCATGTCTGTACTAGTATACCTTTGATAGACTGTTTTACCTTAATGTTAAAGGCAGTGCCCTTTGCAAAACTGTGTATAGAGTTAAAAACTTCATGATTCTGTGTGATTTCCCTAAAAGTTGATTTTTCATGAGTATCAGAGAAGAATGTTAGTAACAGAACAGTGCATTTTTTTCCTGTAACTCTGGAGGTAATGATACAATGAATGATCTTACCTAAGCCAGCAGCAAGCTGGTTTGATGCACAAACACCTATTTGTAGGCTTAGTTCTGTAAAAAAAAAAAAAAAGATTCGTTTATGTGATTTAGAATACTAAATTTATTTACAGATATCTAATCTGAGTTGAATGCTAAACTTGAATTAGGATTTGAAAATGGATTTCTGAATGAATTTAGCAAGGAATGTAAGGAGACAAAATGTTATGAAAGACCCATTATCCTAATGTTAGCATTCACAGTGAATCAGTACTGAATACTACTTGTATGTTCCCATAAATTCATCAGCTGGTCAGGTGCAAAGGTTCTTGACTCAAATATGTTAGTTGTCTTTCCTTTTTTTGATTTTTTTTTTTTAAACAGCTTTTTCTTAAACAGAGAATGCATTTTTTCAAAAAGAATCTTGATAAACCAATGCTAAAGTTGACCGGTACATCATTTAAGGCAAAAGGTGGGTCTAAGCCCATGGTGGCTTGGGTTCTGACGTGCTCGAGCACCCAGCTCTGTGGTGCTCTTTGTATAGCACCAGTGTGGACACAACCTTACAAGACATAAAGCTTTTTTCTTTCCCCAGAGTATTCCATGCAGTTGGTTTTGAGGTCTGTGCCTCTCTTCCCTTTTTATTTGTTCTGCTCTTTCCAGAATCCTTTGTTTAGTACTCTATAAATAACAGGTTTTGAGAGTGGCAAGGGTTGTGATGAGAATATGCACAAGAATGTCTGTATGAAAGAGAATAAGCTGTTTCTCTGCTGCCTGATAGTTGCGAGGCCATTCCATGACATAGCTTCAATTTTAGCTTATATTGCAGCATTCAATTTGGGGATCTCCCAAATGTTTTTCTTCCTTGTGTTGGTCTCTCTGCTTGCTGGGAGGAAAAGTCCAGGAGAAAAGAGTGGCACCGGGATATTTTTAGGGCAGGTCAAGTCTTGTATCAGCATCTTTGCAAGTCTGGCTTGTGCTGTAGGTGCTGTTTGCGTTCGGTGAGCCCTGCAAACACGTTGCTCTTTGCTTGCCTAATTAATTCTTCTTCTTTCCGCAGCGGCAGAGCCTTGGCCTGAAAATGCTGCGCTGTATCAGCAACTGAAGGGTGGGTACTCTGTTTGTTGCAATTAATCATTACTTTATTTAAATAAAAACCCATTAAGTATGCAGTAACATAATTAACCGCAAGGAAACGCAGAAACTGTTAAAAGATTCCTTTGTGTTGTTTGTCTGGTCAGAGGTTTTAGCCACGCTCGCATCTGCCAATATAAACCGGCTATTCATGGCCTATAAGGTCCTCGGTTTATTATTGACTCATTATATTGGCTGCTGTAGGCAGTGTAAAATGATGTGGTTGCAGGCACAGTTGGCAGATTTACTGCACCAATAGCTGAGGCAGCAGATTTTTGAAGTCTTGTGGTAAAGTGGGCTCTCAGTAAAAAGGAACTGTTAAAATGTATAGGCTAGGATGGTTCAGGCTCCCTTTAGCAGTTCTTCATATATCATCAGATCACATTATGGCCCCCATTTGGGGCTCAGCAGCCTGCTACAGTTGTCAGAAGACTGCAAAGTAATGAAGACTAATAGGTAGCAGCCCTAGTCTTCTAAGCATGGAATTTTTATTGCAGTGAACTTGTCATCTTTCTTTTGTGTGACAGACCTAGACACAGTGTGCAATATTAACTGCAAGCAGTTTTTATAGGTTTCTGAATGCTTTTACTTTTTAGCCAGAGGAGTTATGAAGATGCGATTTTATTTAACTTTGATTAGAAGAAGAGTAATTGGCATAAAGCTCAAGTATTCAGTATCTAGTTGTGAACATTTTTTATTGTACATTATTGGTAATGTATGATAAATGTGATTGTATTTGTGGGAAAAATATACCTGGTACTTTTTTTCTTCCTTTTTAATATTCATATCACAATTTTTCTAGTCCAGCTGCATAATAATTATATGTGTACTCTCTGCAATTTGTGTAACTCAGAATGACTTACAGGTCAGTAGCTAAATATTTTTGTAATTGTGGGTTTTGTTTTTTTTCTTTCAACAGAGGAACAAATTTTGCTTTCTGATAATGCATCTTCCCTTGCAGTTCAGGTAAAATATGGTCTTTACGGAACTAGAGATATTAATTCCATTTTAATTTTTGAATGATTATCTTCCAGCTAAAATATCTGTATTTACCTAAGAGAACTATTTAAGAACTATTTTTGTCAAAATTGCGTACTTGCTATCTTCTTTACATCTTATGTTCTTTAAATTTACTGAAGTGCTAGAACCTAAAAGACATGAGTTTTTTAGGGTGGTGCTGCTTGTATTTCTGTCTGTACAATAGCTATGTCTAGTTCCTGTGGGAACTGTGTGTGCTTTGCACCTTTGGTCACTTGGTTTGCTGGTTCCTGCTCTCATGCCTCACACGATACTTGCTGCTGGCTTCATTCTCAAAGCGAATGTTGCCCCAAACTCAAGGAGTGTTTTGGTTCATTTTGTGGGTATCAAATCTCAGGATCTCTCTGATGTTTACTCTCAATTTCAGCACGCACACAGCGCTGAGATCCAATGTGGTTTTTGGCAGCAGTCTATATAATTGACAAACTTGCATCTCTAAATGACTTCAAAGCACCTCTGTGCCTGTGAGGTCCACGCAAACTCCAGTAACCTGCTAGCTTCAGTAGCACCAGATCTTACTTAAGGAGATGCTTTCCCCATTAATAAGGAGGGCCTGGCTGGCAGAAGTGGTGCTGAGCAGGAGGTACGTTAGGTTCCCATTCTTTCCCTTCCATACTCTTTGCAGTTGCGATGAATTTTCTTGCCATTTAACAATTCATATAGGTGTGGCTTGTATTTATACAGGGAAATAAAAGAAATGATCATGTAACCCCAAAATTTCCTTTTCTAATGCATCATTTTGCTTTGCTGTTTCCGGTCTATTGTTATCCTACAGATGTCACTTAGATGATGAATTAACTATAATATATTAAAAATGCTTGTTTTTCTTCAATATTCCGGGGCCTGATAGCTGATAGTAGCCATGACTATAAATATAGCTTTTGTATATATCTGATTTTAAACTTTACAGAACCATTTTGTATTGGGGAATCATATCTGTTTAGAAAAATCTGTATAACATGGTTCGTCTTGTGACTGTGAAAGAGTATCTATCTTCAGTATATTTTATTCATTTTGAAATGATACTAGGACCTTTAATTAGGCATTACTAGTCTAGTGATCAGAAAACTTTAAATACAGTGTATTTTGTATATGTATAAATACCAGTATATGTTACATATGGAAACTGCTGTGTTCCTCTGGTTTTGGATTTGCTTTTTATTTTGGTGGTCTATCTTTGCGTTGTTTTTGTATATTTTTAATTTATTTTTATTTATTTTTATTTTTGAGGAAACAATGGGGAGTTGGAGCTGGTACCTGGGACTTTGTTCCCTTTCCATTCCCTTCCATTCCCTTTCCATTCTCTTCCAGAATTAGCACTCAATCTGGGCACATACAGGTCACCCCTGCAAATGCCAGCCTTGCCCTGAGCTTGTTGAGCTTCCATATGGTGAAAATGCATCAGAGGTTTGACTACCTCTGATCAAATATGGACTCAACCAGGAAATCTTTAAGGAATATAATTCATATAAAGACTGTAAATGTCCAAACTGCAACTGATCTTTCTGATTTTTCCTGAAATCTTTTTACAGCACCTCTGTATAATACTGCTCATGGATACTTCTCAGAGAACATGCAAATAATTGTATATGAGATAATAGAATTCAATACCATAGCAAGTAAGTAGTCAGAATAAAAGTTGACTGTTTAGAATTGACAGCCCTGCAAAACCTTGACATTTCATGTTCCTCTTGCCAACAAAGCAGGTGGAGCAGAAAGCAGAGCAAGGGACCCTCCGTGCACGTGTAGCACCGGCACTGTTGTAGCTGTTTGGTTTGAAGTACTGAGTAGTAAGTGCTGAAGACTCAACACCGGATTTGGTTGTGTCTGTTGTTTCAGAAATGGAGTTATGGCTTTGCATTGTGCAACAGGTCTAAACTTCCAGCACCATATAGGTACTTGTCTTATAAAAGGAGCAATCCTTAGGAATTGGTGGATAACCAAAGGGATGGTCCCTTCAGCAGTTTAAAAGACACACACGCAAGTCCTCTTCCCCAAACCCACACCACATGAAACCTGTTTGCCTTTCCAGCCAGAATTGTTCCTGGAAGCAGAATGAGTTCAGTATTCCTTTGTCTTTTACTGCATTCAGATGCTATGTATTTGCTGAAAATACAACATAACTTCAAATAAACTAATGCATCTCCTGTAATCCATCCTAGTACTTGCACTCCTTTGTCAACTTAAAGAAGCTTATTATACAATGTGGTTGAAAGTGAAGCTCATTTGATCTTCGTCGCCAACTCATGATACTGAATATAATTTTGCTTTCACTGCAAAGGAATTAAAATCAAGGGAAACTGGAATTTTGGTAATGATTATGTTGCTACAGGAAAGAGGATGTGATATTTAGAATGAAGGCTCTTTTCTTTCTCTGAGATGTTAGGCCTTATTCACATAAACGTTCATGAAAATACATACACCTCCTAGTAACATGATTCACTGTTAAAATCATTCTCCCCTTATTTGTTGTACAGCTAACATTAAACAGCGCTCTTGCTTATCAGTCTCATCATACTAGAAAAAAACAAAAAAGTGGAAAAAAAAAGAATAAAATGCATAACTATTTCAATAACTAAACAGCTTCACATCTTCAAAGAGGAAGAAACTGAGTTAATTAAATCAGTAACAAAATATTAAATGATGTCAAAAGAAAGTAAAATTTATTATGTTACAGTCAGGTGATACAAGAACATTCCTTAATATAGATGATGTCAGCAGACAAAGAGAGACTGCTTTTTACTTTTTAAAAATGCTCACTTTTAAATTTTGAAGATCAGTATATGAATTTTAGAAGCCAAATTGTTCCTGTCTTTATCTTGCAGATAGTAAATTAGATTTATATTTATGTATGTGTTTGCTTATACATACACCTTATTTCTTTGATATATATATTCTTAAAGAAATAGCCATGCTCATTTGTAAACAAGTTACCGTTTTTCATCTCTGTTTGTGCTGTGAACCTGTATTAAAGCCAGGCTGCCCCAGTTTATTGCAGCCAGAAGCAGAAGTCCTGTCCGGAATCCCCTTTCCCGTGTGGCAGTGTAGCAAGTAGAGCCTTTTCCTTCAGTGTGGGTTCAGCTGGAGTTTGGATTGCTGTGCAGGAAGCAGCGGGTTAACGCGGCTGCGCTTTGCAGGCCTGTGGGCTGCGGTGGCAGCGGGGAGCACCAGCGCCCGGCGCCGCTCTGACTTGTCGCCAGAGGAATGCGGGGCCTCGCAGCGCTCCGTGGGGGGGACTGCTCTCCAAAATCCCCATATTTGGGTTTGGGAGCGTAGTAAGTATTCAGACGCTCTGCTGGAAGGAACCCTGAACTTGGGTCAGTGCAAACACTGAACACTTGTTTTTGGTAACTAATCCTGTATTACAGGATCTAAAATGGTACTGAATAAAATATAAGCCTTCATACCTATGTTCTATAGCAATGATGAAGCTATAGTTAGACTGTTTTTGTTACTATAGATTTTCATGAAATCCTTATGCAGTTAATATTATAGATTTGCATAAAATGTTCTGGACTGTAGAAATTCTCACGGCAAACATGAGGTTTAGAGTCGATGTCTCATTACACTGAGATAAGTGTTAGTCACTTGTGCAATTCATGCCCTTGAAAATGGTCTTATTTTCCAGCAAAGTGCATTTAGAGTAGTCTGTTCTCAGGCCTGAATGACAGAAGGATGTTGGGACAATTTAAAATTGTGATACATAAGCTAACTGCTTATTTACTTCAACAGGTAATCAAATTCATGGATAAAACACCCATGATTAATAGCTCTCTGCAGATTAGTGATTTTTGTGTATGAATTGTGTTTTGTTTTTTTTCCTCTAGACAAAACATTAGGAGAAATTTGAACTTGCTGCTGAGCCTTGAACAAAGGCTTAGTAGTGAAATGAAAACCTGACATCTCTTTTTTTTTTTTTAAGAGAATAAAAACTGAAATTCTTCACAGTGAGAAATACGGTATCAACATAATCAATCTGGCAGCGTTATGTTGTAGCTGAAAACACGCTTAAATCCCAAGCCATGCTGGTACTGTTTGTGAGTGAAACATCTTTCATATAGTTCTAAGATGAAATTACCCCTGAATGAATAGCATCTTCATTTATCTTCAAAACCTCCATGCTACCAGTGAATCTCCGCTTTCCACAGCCTGCAACAGGAATTACATTATACCATTAGAGCAGTGTGGGGCTGCAGCGTAAAATAGATTGTTTTGGAGAAGGAACGTGGCTTTGCTATAAATTACATTCACAGGTACAAAGGAATTTGGTACTTTGTTTAAAATAGTCACAAATATAATTAAGCTCTTAATTTATGTTAAACTACAAATGTGGCCATTACCATAACTGGATTAGGAATTTAATCTGTCACTCAAAGAATGATACTGAACAGTTTTCATTTATAACCTTAGACATACTATTTCAGTTACAGGGCCTGCAACTGTTTGATATGAAAACTGAATTATTCTATAGATTTACTCATGGTTTTTAATTTTAAAATGTGTTTCTTCAATAAGATAGAGAATAATTCTGCAGTTGTCATCACATATTGTCCTTTGTACACCAGTGAAGCCATGTAGGAATGA
>JAVCKT010009040.1:0-11089 GCA_032273925.1 Rhynchotus rufescens | reverse complement strand
ATAGGCCAAGTTTTATGTTCAACTATGTCAGAATAAATTGTGAACAAGTTCCTCGGTTTTTAACATGCTGCAGAGGACTCAGTGCTCTAGTTTGGCAAAGCACCAAAAAATAAAAAAAATCTTTGAAACTCATTCAACTGCTTTCTTCAACAGACCCTCAGACGGGCCAAACGTATTGTGAGTTTTTCTTCTGGTGACAGCACAAGTAAAACATAAATACAAATATACGAGTAGAAAAAAAATTAAAAGAATGATCTTTTTAAACCTGCCAAAAGGCCTATGTGATGTCAGATAGGAAAGAAGGAGGTTTCACTCTCTCTGGGCTGGTTTGTTCTTCTTAGCTGGACATGATAACAAGCCCTGGTTATCTCTAAATTTTAGTCACGTGAGTGGCCACATGAACAAGAAATCACAACCTGAAACAGCATTATCTTGGAAAATCATGTCTTTTGAAGCTACAAGCACTAGATTTAGTAACCAGTGTAAACTACTTTGTGTTTTAAATGAACAACAAACTCCCCAAAATCTCAGATACAATATGAAGACTGCTGCATGGAAATATCACGGACTATTAGCACATCACCAGGAAAATATGTTGTGTTTTGTCTTTAAAATTCATATTAAAAATATACAGTTAGCTGTTGTCAATGAATAGCCAATAACACTTGCCTAACAAGTAGTCACTCCAAAAATATTGAAACTTTTTTTGTAAAACTTCTGGCAAAAAATTGGGCAGCCATTTCCTAGACTAAAAGTTTTAGGAGAGAATTTAAATGTGTAATTTATGATACAGTGTAAAAAGAAAATACATTGTTTTTCAGGTCACGAACCTAAATTTAATCCAAATAATCTAATTCATCTGATAAGAGATTTGCTATCCAACTAAACCACAATTAAATTGAGAGCATAGATTCTTCTATTGAAGGACAGATCTACTACCTTGACAAATTAACACTATTTGCTATATTATTCTTATTCATGCATGATATATTCAAGTAAATTTGCACTTAATACATACAAGTAAAGGCCTGCCAAAAACGTGGCCTAACAAAACATAACCAAAGATAAAGAAATCTCTTCTAGCCACACAAAATAATACAATTCTAGCACTTCATATCTTTACTGACCAATTTGTGTCCAACGGGAGACCAGGATATATACTGAATTTTATGTGGAAGCTGATTTTCTGTTACAAAACCACTAAAAAAAGGAAAGAAGTTGAAATGGCTTTTTGCTCACAGGGCAAATGGATAATTATACTGTAGATACATATAAAATTCAGGAAGGGCTATATTTTCTAACAGCTTTTTGTTCGGTCAGCAATGCAAAATTGACATGAGAAGCTGTGCAAAGGAGGCAGCGAGACATGCAGCAGCGTGACTGTGTGCACCAGTGCTGGTAAAGGCTCACAGCTCAGCCCTCTCAAGCCCCTGAAAAGCCAGCTCTGATTTTTTTAAAGACTGCAAAGCATCTACAATAACTGGTTCTGCAGACCCGCAGTCTGCATTATAGTCTCAGCGAGTCCCAGGGAAATGCAAGCTAAGTGGCCACATTGTTGTTCTAAGGACATAGTGCGGTGAAGCGAGCAAAACAGCAGCAGTTACAACACTTGGGGATTACAAAGCCACATGTGATGCTTGAAACAGTCTCTTCCCGTCTCTTGAGCCAGCAGTTTCCCAGGAACGTAGCACTTCAGTTCCTGTTGCTCAAAACTAAACAAAGTATTTGCTAATGCTGCTGCTTCTAGCATAACAAACTGACTGCAGATGGCTTCGTTCGGGGTTGGGTAGGCGGAAAAAGAGGAGTGGTTTGGGGAAGATCTTGGGAAAAAAAGAGACCAAATGCAAGGGGAGGAAATGTAAGCTTTTGAGGAACCCAAGACTGACTGTTACAACATCGCTGAGCACTAAAGGGCATGCGAGAGTTTTAGGAAAGCTAAATCAAAACTTTTTAGGAAAGCTAAAGATCAGACCAACCAGAAAAAAAGGCATTAAGCTCCTGATTTGAGCCTGAAAAGGACCAAAGCAAACAAGGTGGAATGGAAGAAAGTTATGTAAATAAGGAGGAAGAAGGGGAAAAAAAAGAAAAAGAAAAAAGAAAGCATAAGGAAACCTCAGCAATGAAATTTTAGGGCACAAAATAAAAATAAGTTCAGATATTTTGGTGAGTAGATGAAAGGACGTTATATTTTCCCAGAGAGTTGTTTTCTTGTCAAAATAACTTCCTGACTGCGAAGCAGCAATCAGTAGGTAACAATAATCAAGCAAACTACAAGTGACCTGATTGATTCAAGCAGAACCAAAGCAGGGTGGAGTTATATCGCTATAGAGGTGGAGATGCTTGCAAGCACGTCACTACGGAGCATTCGCTGTAGCTCTCTGTAAGAAAAATCAGACCTTACCCATATATGAGATCATAAATGTGGTATGATGCTGTGTAAGAGTATCTCCAAAGCTGAAAAATTAATTAAGCAAGAAAAAGAAATTATTATTAACTTGAAAGTAGATAATATAATTAAAAACCATCAGCTAGCTTTAGACAATCTTCCACTTAAGGAACACTTACTTAATCAGGAAACACTGACTCGTGGTATCATGATCAACAAAATATTGAATGATATCAAACATTAAGTAATATGAAAATAATTACCTTTGAGTAATTGCTTTCCAGAGCTATGAAATATTTGTCTGATGACAACAAACAACTTGAAGCATTAACTTTTTTCTGTAAAATAAAGAAATAAATTAGATTCTAGAATACACTTTAAATGAGGATATACAGGAGTTAAATCCACTCACTTCTGAAGAGATATTTAAAACATAACTGCATGTTGTACATTTTTATTAACTGAAAATGTACATACCATTGTGCTGTTAGTAATGATGGTAGTTGGGTAGTTCATTTCAACATTGTAAAGAATAATATCATCTTCTGCAGATTGATGAAGATACTCATTATCTTCAAAAACAAGATAAAATGGCAGTTATCTTGTGCAGAAGAGACTATAATAGATAGATCTGCTTATCCAAATATTCACCACTCTTGTCAGTAAATAGAGTTTGAGCAAATGTCTTTTGGCATCTATGTAAAAAAGTCTTTTCTTTTAATGATGCCAAGGCACAGTTACACAACAAACTGACCTCAAGATTCTTGATTATGTTCTCGAGACTATCCACTGAACGTACCATCAGCTAGTTCTCAACATTACATGCTGCACATACCACCTGGTAGTTAACATGATAGTTAAATGCTGAATTTTACTCTCAGTAATATCTGATAAATAGCAGAAACTGAAGCATTAGATCACTACTGCAAGAAGACAAATGAAAATGCTTTAAAGACAACATTCAAGACCCTTGCTTGCAGTGACACCAGAACGTTCTCATTTGCAGAGATTCTGGAGATAACAGGAGTATTACATCAGAAATACCACCCTCTGTGAATCTACTTTGACTCTTGTGTCCTGCTCAGTAAAGCGGAGTGGCCACCAATGAGAATGAAATTTATCCCACCTGTGCTCAAGACCTCACCCATAGTTTGGCAGAGGGTACGAAGGTCAGGGCTTTAGTTTCATTTCCTAAGTGGGGTAGCTATAGAGAGGAAAAGGCTTTGATGTTTTCAAAGTAATCTGAAACATTGCTTAAGGTTTTCACTACTTGCATCTTTCAAGCACACTCAAGTGACTTATGTTATTGTGGTAATTTCAGGCCCTTTAGGAAGAGAAATTAAATTTCAGTATTCTGCTTCGCAATAAAAAACGGCACATGCCATGTTTAGAAAGATCCATGTCATGACTTCTGCATTAGTTTAATGACTATCAAAAAGGAAAGGTGGTTGATACATTGATGTATTACTATCAGTCATTGCAGCAAGCAAAAGGAAACAAAACAGTTAAGGGCTCTGTAACAAACATTTCTGCTACAACTAAAATTTCTAGAACTACTATCAGAAAAGTCAGTTCAACCATAAGTTTTGCCTAACAGATTATTTATTTATAGTAGTTGACACTGACAGTAATGACTGGATGTAATGACTGTAATGACTGTAATGACATTTCTGAGTCTGTGTAAACAAGCCAGAAAATACATATTAGAAGTGCTTACAAGAAAAGGTTTTACTTACCTGAAACCCAATATGGAAAATATGTTTTATACTGAAAATTTCCATTCAAATAATCCTCTAGTGTAAGAGCTCTAGGACCATCACCAGTGTTGACAGCTTAGAATAAGACAGAAAAAAAAAATGTGTTAATTTAATGAAGTGTTTTGCACTGAAGTGCACTGAGTGCAAAACTAGCTAAACATCATTACTAGCCAAATATTTCTACTCTTCCTTTCTATATTCAGCACTAGTGAACAGCAAGAATAGCTTAATCCTGGAGGTGTTCAGAGAGCTGGTACAGCAGAATGTTTCCTATTTCTATCGTGTGAGCTCCCTCAGCCTCTGTAAGACTCACTTTTAGGGATGCAATATTAGGAACTAGATAAATCAAAGTATTTCCTCCAGTCTTGGGTCAATCAATTTATTTCCCCTAGTCTGTGGGTTCAAGAAAAGTCTCTTCCATACAATGTGTGAATCAAACATTCTCCTATTTTAATAGTTACAGATCCCACATATATTTAGTGAATGGTCAAACAGCAGCACATACATAGAACTCACTACTGTCAAGTGGTATTTCAGAGTTGTCTCATAAAACAGTATTATGAGTACAAAAGTAGAAAAATTATTACCAACTACATGTATTTATTAGAAACCACAAGAGAGAAACAGACAAATGTTACACAGTTAAAAATGCTGGAATGCAAAGAAGTGAACTGAAATTTCAACTCTTTATTTGGTGCTGCAAAAGAAAATTTGCGATGATTCTGGAGAAAACTGGCATTTCTGGAGCTTCTCTGATATTTCATTTATAAAAAGCTCAAATGGTCATGAAAGAATAATGCACTGGTTTTGTGGCTCTTGTCTGACTGTGTTTCCTCCAAAAGCTAAAACACAGTAAATTAGAGCAGGTTTTTAAAACAAAACATAAGGGCAATCAGTCCGGATGAGAAAAGGATAATGCTGAAAACACTGACATGCTACGTGCATTTTAGATATATATTAAAGAAAAAATCCAAGGATTTTACAAGTGAAAGATTTCTTGAAACAGAAAGTCTTTAAAAGGCATGGGATACTATTTGAGAAAGCCAGCTTTTAAAGTTCAGTACCATACTAATGGCAGCTTGCTTTAGTCCAGGCCCTCTGCATTCCATGCTTTTCTCCTTGGAAGTCATGGGGAATTTTGCCAGGGCCTTCAGAGGTACACGGGATGTCACACTGCAGCTAGGTAGATCACTGCCACGTCCCCTGTTTGTTCCTGCGGTCTTCTCGGGTGACAGCCGAATCATCAAGATGACTCATTGCCCTGAGGTTTCATATCATGCTCCAGCACTTCCTTGTTACAGGCTCCCTCTTTGGTAAGGTTACACTCACTTCCCATAAAATGTTTCTTCATATTCTCTTCTCTAGCAGTTTGTAATGATAACGCATGTTTTCTTCTGCTAAGTGACTATTAGTTACTGAAGAATACACATGTCAGGTTGGCTGCTGACACTAGTCTTGTCTGCACTAATGCAGATGAAAGCTGTCATGGGAAATAAAACTGAATGCCAATCCATAAGCAAAAACTTACCTGTTTAAACTGAGCTGCCAAGATGTCCAGAAAAATATTTCAAAAAGTTCAATAACAAGTTAATTTCTTTTGTTAATACCCTGACTGTATATTAAAGAGATCCTCAAATATGTTAAGGATACGCCCAAAGATAGCAAACTCCCAGAAAACTACCAAAATTCCAGAGTCCATTTCTATCTATTTTGTAACCCCTTCTATCTAAGAGTTCCTTATCATCAAGACCTCTAAATTTATAGTCTTGTTTAATACTCTAATCTGGCATAACTTCCTGGGTTCTCTCTCAGCTAAAAAGAATATTTACTAAAAAGACAAGTGATCCCACAAATGTCTTGCCGCTACTTGCTCTAATTTTCACAGTTCTAATTTAAACCTTTATTCTGTTAGCCACATCTTACATTTAATATTCTTTGATAATTTATTACGAGTGCTAACGAATTTCAAAATGTGTCCACTCCTACTGGAATTTCTACGTGTGGACTGTAAAAACACTGAGCACAACTATTTCTTATTTGATTACTTATAAATTTTAATGCTGTTTCTAGGCAACTAAAGATATATTTAAATGCTTTAATCAAAAGCAGCAGCTTTGTTTGCTGTAATTGTAGCCAATTCTTTTTTTTATTTGCTTCAATAATAGTATTTGAAAACATGTTATATGAAAAAAAAAAGCTTTATCATTATTATTCCTGAAGTATCTTGTATTTCTCTGTCCTTTGTTTTGGTTTTCAGTCTCATACTGGATTCTGCTATGGGCCACATCTTACCAGCACTGTGATTTCAACCCTGTTCAAGTTTTCTCTGCTCACAGAATAAACACTAATATGATGAGTAATTTATATGTCTACAACATATAGAGGTGGTGATTTGGATGGCTACTGTTTAGATTAATAATTTCTTTTGTTATGATCCATTCTCTACTGAATAACTAAGATGAAACAAGAAGCCCAAGGACAAAAAGGAAGCAAATAGCAAAGCGAACCAGAAAAATGAAAGGTTACCAAATTTCAGCCTCATTCTTTTCCCTTTAAAAACCTACTGTTTAGATTTTAAGCTTTTGTGGTCTGTTTGCATTCAGATGCCATTACATTTCCTCGTGCACATTTGAACATCAAGAAATGCAGAAAAATACTGTGCACTGAACTGGCTCTTGTGCTTCACAAGAAGTAGTTAACTTTATATATTCCACAGTCATAATTACTTACTTGTGCACTTCAGTGTGTTCTAAATAATATGGTCCATATACACCACTGTGTAACTGGATTAATAATTTGTAAACATCTATTAATTGTCTTTATACAGATACCTTCTCATTTACTTCATTTAATTGTGCAATTCCTTATTGTGAGGGACTTTAATGAAATACAGATAGCAGAGCTTCAAAATATATTAAACTCTGATGAACTTTATGTATATCAACCCATTACTGTGAAGTTTTGCTTCTATTATCAGGATTATTCCCTAAGAGTGGAGGTGGATAGACCGAATAGCTTCAGCCTCCCCAGCTTAGCTGGCAGGATCAGCTGGCAGGATCAATAGCTGGCAGGATCAATAGCATACCTTCCAGACCGCTGCTCCTGGGCTGTATGAGCTCTGCCTATTCTTAGACACCTCTCCCCAGTTTCACCCAATCTGAATATGTATATATGTTATATGCATATACGTATATGTATATATGTATAATGTGTATAGACACATTGCTGTATGCCCAGTGCTTCCTAAAGCATAGGTAGCCTCAGTTCTCTAGGAAAAGGCTTTCCCAGATGCTTTTCTTACATGGTAATATTGACACTAGGACACATCAATGTATTGTACTAATATCCTATGACCAAGAAAAGAAATCCCATCAGCATGAAGTCTGCTGAGAAAGAGATTCATGCTCTACTCCTGATGTGTTGATCCCTATGATTTCCCACAGAACAGGAACCTAGTTGCATAACTTGTGATGAGAAGACTGCATTTACAAACAGAAGCAGGGAGGTGATGAGAATATCTGATACTTCTCCTGAGTGTTCCCCTAGATTCCAACTATATTCAGCTCCCATGGCTTCTTTGTATTTCAAAGGGATTTCTCTTTCACACAGCTACCCACTCACCCACTGAATGCTTAAGTATTCACAACATCTAGTGTTTACACTAGGCTCCCAGTTCACTCAGATATGCTTAGCAGGGAAGCTATTGAAAGTTCTTTACGCTTGCTGCCCTTTGATTTTTTTCTAGTTTTACTACAGGAAGGTATCAGAATAGCATGCATTATGCTTAGACCATTGGTGGGTTACCCTTGTACGCGATAATACTCTATCTCCAAGGAAGAAAGATGAGGAAGATCCAGGCACTTTTATCAATATTCTTGGGCCAGCTTGCCCAAATTTGAAAATATCAGACTTCTAGAACACACCAGGAATATTCACCCTATTGGCTCACTCCGTATTCCACAATGTGGTGTGCATCTATGTATATTATGTATGATTCTGCCAGAGCAAAACAAGCCTACATAATAATCAGAAAGCATCCATTCTGATTTCTGTATTGATTAGGGGAGAAGATGAATTGACAACAGGGCATCATAGGAAGCCAATCTGCATAAAATTCTCCGCTCTTACTTTAGAATACATTAGTACTAACTTCTGTTTTAAGCAAACAGCAGAAACAACTGCCCTGCAGGCATCCATTACAACACAGCAAATAAATGATTTGTGAAAAGTGGTTAGCATCTTGAGGAAGCCAGATTGCAGCTGGTGTTGCATCCTGCCTCTGGACTGGATTGCCCACTCTCTTCTCCTCTGTTCATCCATCTGATCCTGAGCGGCTAAAACATGCACTCCTACAACACACCCATGAAGGCAATCTTCTCCCTGGGGAAGTCACAGCCCAGCCCAGCATCACAAATTAATTCCAAAGCTCTTTGTGATCATGTCCCAGAACTTCTGGTCACTCTCAGCTCCACACTAGCTGAATCCATTTTTCCATCCTTGTACTATATTCAAACAGCAAGCTGAGCTAGCGCTTTCACAGTGAAGGTTACTTCAAAAAATACTCTTTGCAATGAAAAGAAAAACTGAAATCTGAATAAATCACATTCTTCAGCATGGTCTAGCTCTTGCTACTAGTAGGAACAGAGCCGGAGCTACTAAGAACAGAGTATAGAATCTAGGGCATGCTAGGACGGAAATGGTTTAGTTTGCTACAGAGTCTAACATCTCTGCTGTCTAAGGCTCTAAGAAAGGAAAGAAGTTTGAAGAGCATGAAATCACCAGAAAATCAGCAGGCAAACATGTAACTAGGTATGTCTTCAGTTCTTGAAATATTACAAAAGATATTTTTGCTTTACTGACTTCTAAAGCACAAATTTAGTCTTTTTTTTTTCCTTTCCTATGTACTTCTCTACATAATGTGCAATTAATCTTCTTTCTAGATCTCTCCATCTTTGCAGTTAAGTAGCGGTAAAAGTGGAATGCATAAACAACCAGAGCTATATCTAGCCACTTCCCATTCTCTTCGACTTGCAAGAAGAACCACAGAAATAATTTCTATCTTGTTCTTTTAAAACTGATCAGTAGTTTACTAAGAACTTAAAAATGTATAGACCTAGAACCTCTGCAGTACTAAAGTTCCACCTAGGATTAAGAAGCCATAATCAATTGTCTAAAGTTGTATAAAGCTCCTTCAAGAGCATTCATTAAAGTAAGGTAAATTCTTTTACACCCTACTTAAGTCTACAGGTGATATTCAGTATGTCTGATTTTCAAGTCACTGCTCCAAGAAACTATAGAGATAAAAGTGGCTCAGATACTAAAGAGGCTCAGACTACGATCATGAGCTGGTATGTTGATAACTTCAGGAGGGAAAAATACTATCTAGAAATTTTACAGTACCTTCCCTGATGTGTAGCAACTTCTTTAGCCTGCCAAACTGACCCTCAGTCTCTGGGCATCTTTGTCACCTCACTTTGTCATTTAAAAGCCATCAAAACATTGTGCCCTATCAAAGCAGTCTTGAAATGAACAAGTCTGTCAGAGCCTGACTCTGTGTCATAAATACATCTACCTAGCAAAGAAAGTGCAGACTTCATCATGCTTAAGTTACCCAGAGACATGACACCCTGATTGATGGTAAAAATCAGCTCAACTGATCACCTCACCTATCTCTTCCCAGCACTGCCTCTCAGCTTGATATAATCTACACTCACAGTCACATGCTGCCTAACAGAATCAACCCTAACAGCTTCAGGAACTTTGTCTCTTCCCTTAACAAAACAACCCATGATAACTGTAATCCACATAAATATTCCATAGGAAATTTTACCAGAGTTGCTTATTCACTGCAGGATTTAGTTTCACAAGATTTAATGAGACGATTGCATAATATTTAGAAGTAGAAAAAAACTGATCCTTTCAACTCAGTCACCCCATCGACAAATGAACAATTACTTAAAAAATTCAGTTAGATGAATTATTGTCATATATACTTTTTACTATTCTGAGTTATTTTGGAGGCATTCAATTCATCTGCTACAGTGAACGGGCTGGGAAAATATTCAGCTTGCTCTTATTAGACTCCTTCTAGGAAAAAAAAAGTCAGTGCCACTCAGATTCTAAATTTAAAACCACATCCTCATCAAACTTTGCCTAAGGACCTATATTTGCATTTACCTCCAACTGACTTTAATGCTAAAAGACACTGAGTTCCTTTTTATCCTATACTGGCTTTAATACCCAAATGCAATTTTAAATACATTCATAAACAGTTCACCTCACCCTACAACACCGAAACGCTTAGCTTGTAATTGGACGGAAGAAACACTTCTATAATTACTAAGACCAAACTGAAAGCCTAATATAAGTTCACGAAATGAATAATTACTAATCACTTACAATACAAGTTCAGCAAACTAAATCAAACTCCTAGGAGTTTGCAAGATTCTAATAATCTTTAATGAAAAGGCAAAAAAATAAGCCCCATACATGTTGTGACGGATCCAAAAATGTTTCCGTAGCTCTGTGAACTTGAAGGATCATGGAAAATAAAGTTGGTTTGGGAATTCGGGTGCTTTTCACTTGGAATAGTTTTTTGTTTCAACGTCTGCTGGCATTTCCATTGTATCTTCAGGATATTTCAGCTACAACACTTACACAAAGCAACAAAGCCACAAGAATTCTAACAGAACAATCCTAAAAGCGATTTTACAAACTTTAGAAAAGTTTGTAACTAAAGGTATTGTGTTTTCCACTACATTAGATGGTAAAAAATATCTTATGTACATTAGACTGTAGAAAGTCTTACCTCGTGATGGAAGCATAATGATACACATAAGTAATAAGGAAAGCAAAAGGCATATAACCACAGCAAATACGATTTTTAGCCGGACCTGCAGGACAGAAACAAACAACAGTTACATTTCTAATACGCCTGCAGTACACT
>JAVCKT010009039.1:0-26821 GCA_032273925.1 Rhynchotus rufescens | reverse complement strand
AAAAATAAAAAATAAAAAATAAAAAATAAAAAATAAAAAATAAAAAATAAAAAATAAAAAATAAAAAATAAAAAATACCACCCCACACAGAATGAAACTTTAGGATACAGCAAAGTCCATCTATTTCAGGTGGCATTGTGGCAAGACCAGGAGACTTCTCCCATTATAGGGGTTGCCACACCACACAAAGCTACCTCTTAGTCCTTGTAATAGATACTCTACTCATATCTTGGGGTAATAATGGTGTTTTTCTTCTTTTTCCCCACACAGAAGCTATAAAAGTGGGTGAAGTGAAATGGGGCAGATGAAGGACCTACCTTTGGGACACAGAGAACCCCCAGAAGAACACTAAGTGGGCAGGACTGAAAGCATGGGCCCCAAGCTAAGGCAGCTCATTGCTTCCACCCCTGGGCCAGCATCGTGGTGGGATGTTTCAGTGACACATGTAGGTATCGCCACCATGCTCCGAGATGGAAAGATCTCACCTGGGCCTTGTTTCAGTTTCCCTGGAGCTGTTCAAAGAGAATCACCAGGTGCCACACTAGGATCCTCCAGTCCCAGATTACCATGCTATTTAGCATATTAGGTTACCTGCTATTTAGCTTTTCAAGAACTGTATTTTGTTTCATTTATTTATTTTTAATTAGCTGTTAGGGATGTTCAGAGTTTTACACAGCCAACAGTTTTAAATATATGCACAGGGTAACAAGAAAAGTAAATAAATCACATTAAATAAATAAAGCCAAGCAGCTTAGCATGACTCAATACTGAAATGCCTTATACATGGTACTAGCAGAACTCTATTAATCAGGCAGACAACCCGCAAATCTGAGAATAATAATAATCAAACGGAGAAAATGTTGCTGAGAGAGAAAAGGGATAATCTGCAACATTTACTAGTTTTCAATAAATAAATTTTATTAGGTAACGTTATTTTAAATGAATTATTTATTAGATTTAAACTAATAAGAACATGCTTTAAAACAGTGAGATTCTGAATTGTAAGGAACTTTAGATTTTGGCCAATTACTTACTTTTATAAAAGGCCAAACTTACTTTTATAAAACAAAAACAGAAGTCTCACCTAATCACAGGACTCTGAGCTGAGGCTTTAAAAGCAGGCACAACTTTGCATGGGTCTTGTGATCAAACTGTGGCAGGTTTTGAACAAAGATTACCCAAAGACACCTTGTCAACCGGCAGCCTGAGTTTAGATGTGCCCAAACCTAAACGGTGCCAAAACCTCAGTATCTTCAGAGAGATGACCAGAGCTCAGGGCTGGACACCCACCCACATAGGTGAAAGTTAAAATAGAAGACTCAGTTTTGCTGCTCAGGCCCCTATCTAAAAAGCATAAATAAAGCATAAATACAATTAATAATAGATTGCTTGCCTGCCTAAAATTCATTTGTAGCTATATTTTCCTCAGCAGGAATAACAGAAATAATAGAAATAATAAATAGCTATAATAGAAATTATTTGCTGCTGGATTTCCCCAGCAACAAACTGCCTCCAGCTGGTTGGTGCCTGCAGCTCTAGCCCCTGGGGAGGGTGCAGCTGTGGGCTCTGTGTGCCCCAGTGCACCGCTCTTCCCACCCACTGCCCTCCCTGGGCAGCATCCCCTCCGACACAGACCCACACCTTCCCTCGCAGGCAGACATCCAGTGTGCTGCTCAGCTCTGAACCTGGTGAGTAAAGCCAGCAAGAGGAAGCTTTCCTGCACGCACAGGCGCATCTACATTCAGGGCAGTTCAGACCTTTGGTGTGGAAGATGAAATCACCACGTAGCATGTGCGGTAAATATAAAAATCAGGACAAGTAACAAACTTCTTTCTGAATGGCAACACAGATGCTGAACAGGCTTCTAAAATATATGTGTACATATGTGCTTGATAGATATCTATTTAATCTGTTCCATAAATACCACAAGTAAATAGGCAGACAGAATTTTGTGATGATTAAAAAAATGAAAAAAGGATAAACTCTTTGGTATTCTGGTCTGGAGAGGCTGAAACAAGAAAAGCTCATAACGCCCTCACCAGTAATTGGAGAACTCTGCTAATGCATTTGCTCCCTATTAAATCATGAACGCAGGCAGACAGATTGGACAGTGCTAGTTCAAACTGTCAGGTTTCCGCTTGCCTGTGGCACACGCAGGAGGACAGCTAAAAAAGGAGAAGGCAACTTAAGGTGTGCAGCAGCTACCTAAGGTACAAGGTTTCGCACCGGCTTAGGGACAGCGTACCCTGCAAACCAACAAGCTAGCACAGAAAAAACATCTAGAAATTCAAAACATCTAGAAAAACATTGCTTCTTTCACTCATTCTTCCCAGGCATACTCCTTACCTTGCACGATCAAGTAAACCTGGGAAGTCTTGGGATGATGCAGTGTCTGCACTGAGCAGGTATAGGACCCCTCATCATAGACATCCACTTTCTGGATCCGCAGGCTGTATTCCAGTGGGTTCCTTTTCTCCAGCTCTACTCGAGGGTCCAGGGACCACTTGTCCTCTCCAGCAAAAATGATGCCAGAGCGGTTTAGCCAGGCTACCTTGGAGCTTCTGTCTTCTACATAACACCTGGAGAGGGCAAGAAAAACACGTGGGATATTAGCAAACATCTCATCTCTATTTTGTCCTTTCTCTTGTACCTCTTTATTGAAGCGCACTGCTGCTTTGGCAGTGGGCCACAGCACAACTCATCATCATTTCACAATGATTCTTTGAAAGGCTTCATGAACACGCGGGATTTGAGGCAAAGATCCTGATTCTTCTTCTCTCCTCCTTTTACCTGTGGCTTACACTTACACCACAAATGCAAACGCAGTTCAGAGACACAGCTTTGTCAGCTTGGGGAGCAGCTGTTCCTTCCCTCACTTCCAGTGGCACAAGGAAGGGTAGGGCATATCCACTCCCCTGCCACCTCCACAAAAAAATAGCTTTGGGTTCCCATCCAAAAATACCCCTGCTGAGGCACATCTGACTGCTTGTGCAGGCAACCACAGATTTCAGGCTGAAAGCAAAAGGCTGTGGGGATGTCACCCACCGCTGTCCCTGTGACACATGCAGCATGCTGTGAATGTTGCAGGCCGAGGATCAACACTTTGCTTAGCCGCGGTCACCAGCCATTGCCAGCAGCTGCAAGGAGGAGGACAGACTAACACAACTTCTATGCCTGACCAAGATTTTGTTCTTTGACAGAAAGAGGAGAAGGTGCCAGAGACCAATGTGGTTTAGGTGGTGCCACCTGCTCTGTACTACTTTGCAATCCTAACAGCGGTTACACAGAAGAAACAGAAAGAAGCAAATGAGGAGGCACCTTCTGCTCATTCTGTGCCGGCTCTCATTCTAGAAGTCAGGGACTGAGCAAGACATGGCTATGCAACCCCTCATTCCGCTGGCAGCTGTACCCACGGAGGCCAAGCTTTAGATGGGGTGATAGGCTTTGCCCTGCAGCAGCCCACACCACATTTGATCTGCAGATAGATCAAGGCCAGTTGCCAGAGCTGTTGCTCATTCACCTCTCTAAGCTCTGCCCACTGCCTCCAGGAATCCAAATAACCCACCTCTCCCCAGCACTATTCACACACACTTTGTGAGACAAAAAGAGAATAAAGATTACAGCTTCAAGATAAGGCAAATATTTGCCTGTAGGCTTTCATGCAGCCTCTTAGCACGGGTCAGACATTTTCCAAGTTCCTCTGGTTGAATGGAGCTCATTCAGGTTGTGCTGCAGCTGCCACCCCGTGTGCCGACCCATGGGGCTGGCACCTCTCACTTCCTCCCCAGCAAACAGGCCCACGGAAGCAGCCTGACTTGCTCTGGACTTACTTGTGGGCAGGAGCAAAGCCAAGATGGGTGGGAATGGAGGGCCAGCACACCACGCTGCTGGCCAGGCTAGAAGCTCGTCTCTCTGATCCCACAAACATTTGCTTTAGGGAGCAGCCACAGAGAGTGCGGCCTGTGCAAGGCCTGCCAGCCGAGCAAGGCTCGTGTGGGGCTTGCTCCTCAAGCCATGGTGCATTCTTCCAGCCAAGCTGGCATTTGCCCTAAGGTGACTTTACAGCTGTGAGATGTTGTTTTGTGTTTAAAAAGCCATTCTTCAGGAAAAAGAGAGGGGCAGGGGAATCGGTGAACAGACATTTATGGTCAGGGAAGCTTTATGGCTTCAGCTGCCCGGAGCACATGGTGGCACCCACCCAGGACAGGAATCACCAGGCAGGGAGCAGGAAAAAGACCCAAGAGGCCAACGGGGCCAAGTGCATCAGCTGTCTAGGGATGCCCACGCTGTCCTAAGTGCCCTCTGCCTCGAGATCGCCAGGCTTCTTGCACACATTTCTATGTAGACTCATAACGGTACGGAGAATCAAAGGGCTCAACCTTTTCCAAAGATACTTTGAATTCCCTCTCCGCGCATTTTGGATTTACGAAAGCCTTGAGGGGGCTGGCGGTGAGCGGCTAAGCAGATTAAGAGCTGAAGCTGCAGTCGGTGGGAGCTGAGGTCCCTTAACTGGCATCTCAAAACCTCCGGGCACCTACGAGCGCCACTAGGCACCAGCCAGCCACGCTTCTTGTGGGTCCTGCACCGGGGCGGCCTATGCTGGGGCCCCGGCCCCTCTGCTCGGCGCTAGGCAGGCGGTTTCCATGCTAGGGTCTGTGGCTTGGCTCAGCGAAGCCCTCGCAGCTTCACCAAGGTCCACAGCAGCTCCACAGTCTCATAGAATCACAGAATGCTTAGGGTTGGAAGGGACCTCAGAGGTCATCTAGTCCAACCCCACTGCTCACACAGGGTCACCTACAGCATGTGGCACAGGGCGGCATCCTGTTTTAAAGAGGTTTTTAAAGAACTCCAGAGAAGGAGACTCCACAACCTCTCTGGGCAGCCTGTGCCAGGGCTCTGTCACCCTCACTGTCAGGAAGTGTTTCCTTAAGTTCCTGTGGAACTTTTGTTGCTTCAGCTTGTGGCCGTTTCCTCTAGTTCTGTCAGTGGTTACCACTGAAAAGTGGCCATCCCCTCCTCCTCACTGCCTCCCTTGAGGTATTTATAGACACTGATCAGGTCCCCCCTCAGCCTTCTCTTCTCCAGGCTGAACAGGCCCAGCTCCCTCAGCCCTTCCTCATAGGTCAGATGTTCCAGGCCCTTCCCTCCCCTCACCAGGGGGAGGCTTGGCCTCCTGCTCCCAAGGGGATGTGTGACCAAGCACCTGTGCTCCCTCCACGGACAGGACTGCCAGCACCTCCTGCCAGCCCAGATTGCCATGGACAAAACATCCATCACCGGTATTTCCCTAAAGCTGTTGCCCCACAGGGACCTGGATTGGAGACCAAAACACCATTCAGTGGAAGTAGGAAAATCAACGCTACCACCCATTTGCAGCAAATCTAGCTGGATTCCGGCTAGCAATCTAGCAAGGCCTCTGCCTCCCACTGACCAGCGGCCTTCCTCTTCATTGGAGAGGAGGAGGAGAAGCATTACCTTAAGAAATGCTGTCCCATGGAAGATAAAAAGCATACCCAGCCAGTCTTATGTTGGCTATTCCCGAGGGCAGCCTCAGGACATTGGCCACTAGCTACCACCAGCCAACCCTGCAAGCGCCCCTGGAATAAACTAGCTGGCACTGTTGAAATAAAGCAAGTGGGAGAGAGAAGGAGGAGAAAAGGGAAATTCAAAGAACAAGTAAAATGGATTTGAGCTGCTCTGTACAGCATACCTGTTCCTCTAAAACTGTCAGAGAAAATCAATGTACAAATGTGGAAATTCCAAGCCCTGACGCACTCTGAACATACATCAAAGCGGATGATGTCTCTCAGCATGTCCATCTATACTCCTGCACCCTTGCAGTCTGCCAGCAGCGCCATCCGGACTTATGGATCACACTTTAATAAGGATTTATGGTGATGATTTTCACAGCTATAATAAGTGCTAATTCAATACTAATAGAATATTAAATGGCATGTTAAGTGACATTTTAACTGCAATGCAATAGCACCATGGCATCTGCAAGATATCAAATGACTCATCATTCACTAATAATCAATAATCAAGTTCACAGAAATAGTCAAGCCCTTTTCATTAGGCTTATTGAAAGTGTTACTACCGGTGTCGGTGAATGCTAATAAACCACTTGTGATCCATTCATGTGGCTTTCACTTATGGTTCCAGGTCTAATTTCTTTGCATGTGTTGATATAGCTAACAAGAGGGCCAACCAGTGGTGATGGTCATACCATGGATGATCATGTCAGTCACCACTGACATCAGCACCAACCACACATAAGACACACAAGCCAAACCAAAGACACATAAGGAAAAAAATGAAGATTGCTGCCATGCCCCTTTAGCCTCCTTTGCCCTCTCATGAACAAACATAGCGAGGTTTGGCAGCTTTAAGACACTTAGTTACTGCATCATTTTTAAGCTGCTATGGATGTGCTTCCAGCTTTTACACAGCAGTTAACAGTCATGTAAGAAATAGCCAGGAGATGGCAACTGGAAACTGGAATTGGAGAAAGAAATCCAGGAAGAGTCTTATGCATCTCTTCCTGCCTCAGTTTCTCTATATACAAAACTGAAGAAAATTATTTGTGACATTTGACAGGAGGAAAGGGGAAGGAATGATGCTTTCCCAGTATGAGCGTGCTTGGGATCTTCAGTGAGAACCAGCACCTCTGATGTGAGCAAGGCTACAGGAAGAGCTTCAGGGAAAGAAAACCCTACTCAGGTTGCTCTCAGAAAAGCCCTACCCAGCTTGCTTTCTCCAGAGAAGAGCCTGCTCCTTTCTTACTGACTGCAGATATTTATTTGCACCACCTGGACAAGTTCCACATTGCAGCACTGGTAGGAAGATAATTAATGCTCAACAGTCAGAGAACCTTCTGCGAGGAGGTCCATGCCTCGGGACACACACTCTGTGTGCTATCACCGCCCACTCCAGCACCTCAGTCAGTGGCTGCCAATGCCACTTCACCATGACGTCAGGCCTTGCCTAGGCTGAGGTTTATTACCACTCCAAAGCACCTGAAGCCAGGCAAGAATTCAGCATAGTCACTACAACTGAGGCCGGAACATTTTGCCCACATAAAACCTTGACTTCTTCCCAGGCCGCCTCCAGCAGCTTCCTTTCCCGGCGATTCCCAAGCCTGGTGGTTTCGCTTCCAGCTCCACACTGCTCCCTTTGCCCTCCCTCGGCACTGGTGTTTGCTGCTTCTCCTCCCACCGCGGCAGCGCTGCGCAGTGCGTTATTTTCCCAGCATGTTGCTGTAGCACTTGCAGCAGTTTATGTTGTTCCTGTCACTTCAGCAGCTCTCGCCCTCAAAGCTTCCCACCCTCTCCCCCTCCCTGGTGCAGTTGCTGTTTAAATGATTACTTTTAACACTGCAGGGGTTTTACAGCATTATCAGTGATGCATCGGGTTGCCTTGAACCTGGAATAATTGTGGGTTTTTTTTTTTTTAGTAGTTGTATTGTTGCAATTCTAAATAAATTATTTCTTTCATAGCTTCTTCCCTCCCACAGTTCTCAGCTACAGCCCTGCTTGTGAGAAGACTTGAGCTGCTAGGTTTAATGAAATACAGCATGCTGCTTTACTAGCAAACCACTGCTCTTACCTCACCTCAGAAATAAATAGTGTGGGCTTGAACCGCATTTTCCGGCCTCTTTCTCCAAAGCACATGTTGGAGACCGCTCAAGTGTCATGATTCCCACACTCCCCTTTAATCATCTTTTCCTGTTAACCCTTTGATCACTTCTTCCATAAAACTTTCTCTGTGTAAGAGTCCAAAACTCCATAGCCCAATGAATGGGGCAGTTAAGTGCTTGCAACCCAACCTACTGCACTTGCAGAGGAGCACAGAGGACCCCCTTCCCTCAGAGGATATTACAACCTACCACGGACAGAGCCTCCTGCCTTTCCTCTGGCTCTGCAATGAGCCTGTTGTAATCTTGTCTCTTCACACACATTCGCAGGTTTCAGCGAGCAGCTTCCCCCACTGCCCTCTACTCCAGCAGCAAAATGGCAAGAGGGAAGAGAGAAAGGGATCAATCACAACTTGTCTGACATGCAGCGACGCAAGCTTCTGGTTGCCAGCTCTGAACGTGCGAGACAGGTTCTCTGTTGTGTTGCAAAGCATGATCCTGGAAAGCTAATGCAGTTTTTAAACACAAGGCGGGCTTGTAAGGAAAGCTCAGGAGCAAGGCACGCCACTGTGGTTTGTCCTGTCTCCTCACTCTTCAGCCCTTCTCCACTTGGCAAGCAGAGGCCCTGCAGAACAAGATGGCTCCAGCTGAACGTATCTTCATTTGCGTTAACGAGCGCCTAAGTGGGTGGTGACTGGACACAGCACCAACTGCAGTCTCCCTTCGGCCAACTACCAAGCATCTCCTCTTACACATTCAGGCTAACACAGGCATGAGCCACTGCAAGGCACTGCTCCAGCTCCTCCTTCCTCTCCCCATTGCTCTTCTCTTGCCCCAGCCTTCTCCAGCTGCTGCTCCATTTTGGTGCACTGCAATCCTCTGAGCCCAGAGGAGGGTCACTGCTAGGGAGGGGGCATTTTGACAGCGGAAGATGGATTCATGAAGCGTGGCTTAAATACCTGCTGAGCCTCCACTGCCAGCACAATAAGACAGCCCCTCAGAAGGATTGAGGAGAAGGAAAAAAAAAAAAAAAAAAAAAAAAAAAAAAAAAAAAAAACACCACACACACACATTGCTTGAAGACAGTCCTGCTAGACTGTAAAACTGACAGGACCAGGGGACTGCAGCATCTGCTCAGCAGCACCTTGTTTTGGCCACAGGAGGTTGTGGCAGAACTTGTCACACCTCTCTGAGGCTCCTGGGGCGAGTCATCACCGGTGTTACCTCCAGGGGCCCTTCCCTTGAAATAGCTGAGGCAAGGCTGACAGGATCTCTGTGGGGCTGCTCTTTCTGCTCTGTAAAATGGCACTAAATACACACAGGGGGCTAGAAAAGGCTCCTGGAGCACTGAGTAACCCCCTCAAACCCATATCTTTATCATCTTTTTCAGAAAGATCTCATTCCTGCTTAAACCTGGTGCATTTGGAGGAAGCAGTTGGAGGGGGCGCTCGCCATGGCTCATATAGCAAGCTGTTCAAAGTCTTTCTGCTCTGGTGATTAGAAGGCTCTTCTAATTCTAAGTCTAGATTTATCCATGGCTGGTTTATATCCATTCCCTCTCATGCTAACACTATCCTTGAGCTTGAAAGCTCTACTCCCTCCCTAGTGCTTCCAGGATGGTCACAGACACCAACCATATTACCCTCCCAGCCTTCCTTTCGCTGGGCTCAACTGCCAAATTAATCTGGTTTCTTCCCGTATGACAGATTCTCCATTGCACTAAACATCCCAGTAGTCCTTCTCTGCATCTGCTCCACTCTGGATTCTTCTTTCATGAGGACAGATCGCACCCAGCTTCAGAGATGAAGGCTCCCCAGTGTCTTGTCAGAAAATATTTCCACTTCTCTACTAGGGGCCCTTTCTAAGGGAAGAGAACAGCAACCAGTGGATATTGCTATCGGTGCAGCATTGCTCGTATGCTCTGAGCATCCTCCTCTCTCAGTCCCTGTGATAAACATGGGAAAGGAAATGCAAGGGAATCCACTATGATCACAACAGACTAAGATAACAGTTTGCTGTGCAGGCTCTTCTCAGTGTGTGTGTGTGTGTGTGTGTGTGTGTGTGTGTGTGAGAGCGCACACACACAGCTGGTCTTTATTTTTTTAAATGTTAAAATGACGCTGTAACTATAGATTTTTCCTTGTGCAGGAAAAGAAAAAAACAAACACACATGCACACATAAATCATACCCCAAATTAAAGCAATTCTAAGCTGATTCTCCCACAGGAGGGGATGTAACTATACCAGAATAAGAGGACTTACACTGGCATGATTTATTGCTCTTCTCATCTTCTGCAGATCAGTACACCCGAGTAAACAACATCAGCCAACATCTATTCAGTGGGAGGTACCGTATTAATATCAACATGCTTAAAATTTCAAAGTACAGAAAAGACTTTGAGACTGAGCCCTATCACCGCAGCCCTGGGTTTGCCTAGATCCCAGCAGTTCCAGGAAAAAAGCTCGGTTCATTTACACAATCCCAGATTATGCCTGGGTCTTGCACGGAGATCAGGTGGGAGGATGAGGTTGCTGAGGAAACAGCCCTCGAGCTCCTGCTTCCCTTCTGGGTTTGCCAAGGGCTCCTCAATGCCCCTTTTCAGGCCAGCCAGAAAACCGGCTCCAATCTAGATCCAGAACGATTAGGTGACACTGATGAGTTATTGAACACGCTGCCTTAGCAAGGGGTCTACTGATCACCCTGTCTTAACAGGATATTCCACTGAGCACAGACTCCTCTCATCCATGGCACAGTTGCCGCTGTGGCGGCAGAATGGGAAGCACGGGAATAGAAGAGGTGAGGCAGGACGGAAGTAGGGAAGGAGGTTAAATCATCTTTTGATTGCACTGCATCTACTCTGAGGACCTGGGCTTTTGCCATAACTAAAGACACAGGTGGATGTTTAAGAAGCACTTAAATGAGGTCACTTAGAAACAGAGGTTCATGAGAGTAATTAGTTTCTTATATGACCTGGATATTGACTCTTAAGCTAAATTCTTGGACTTGAGACCAAGCAGTTACTGAAGTGTCCCTGTTGCACCATGATTTTTTTTTTTTTTCTCCGGTAGGGGGATGCTCCAAGAATATTAATTATCCAGCAACACATAGTGATTCCCCCTAGCCTGCATTAGGTAATTCCAGAAAAGCTACTTCCCAAGTTTTTCCTTGGATTTAGTAAATAAATATTTAAAGAGCGTTTCAGAGATGTGGTGTTCTGCAGCAGGAGGGGAGGGAAGCTTTGCCTGGAAGGCTCACGCCGTATCTGGTAATCACCCAGCCTTAGAGGTGATGCGAAATGTCGCGGAGAACGGCAGCACCTGGAGCACCAGCACCCAGATAAGCAGCAGAGACACAACCGGGCGGACAGAGAAAGGCAGTTCTACATCGCAGGAGCAGGGAGAGGCAGAGAACTAGCGAGAAGCATCAAGGCAGCCAGCACAGCTACCGGAGAGTGAGATAATGACACAGATTAGTGCTGCAAAGGGCAGGCCTGAAAAGCGGGGAGAGAAGGAAACAGAGAGAGGGAAGGTCAGGAAGGAGACCGGGCCAAAGAGGGACAGTGCCAAAAGCACACAAGATAGGCAAGAGCTGCCAGAGGGAGCTTCAAACTTACCTTGCTTGTCCCCAATCACAAGCTAAAAATCCATAAGGTATCCCCAGAGGTTGTCCCCAAACCAGGGGAGATTTACAAGTGAACGCATTGCAGCGAGTCTAAAGAGAGGCCTAGCAAAGCACATTGGACTCCCCTTGAGCTTGTGGGCTCCAGGTGAGAAGGAGGTTCAGCAGCTCTCCCTCACAGTTACATGCACATAAGCACACGCCAGCCTACGGAACTGTCCTCAAGGAGAATGACATGGTCCCATGGCCCAATTCCAGGAGACAGAGCTGGCACAAGAAAGGGGTTTGCCCGCAACACGGGCAGCAGCCTGTGCCAGGTCAGGAAGCGCCGAGTGCCAGGTAGCCCGAGGCCACACACACCTCAGGGAAGGCTCGTGACAGAGGCAGCAATGCGGGAAAACAAGGCCAAATAGCACATCAAAGGCTGGTCAAGGACTGATGCTGGCCGCCAGCATCGGTGACTGCTGGGGAAGTGACCGATGAGTTGGCAGCATCAAACGTGTCTGCAACGGTAGCACCGCTCTATGGAGAGGGGACACCTGAGCATTTAGAGAGGGAATTAGGAATGGTAACAGCAACAGGTTCATATCACAGCATTTAAGCGCTGGTCCACGTGGATCAGCATATGTCCTTATACGACTGGTGACAGATATTTCAAAGAAAGGGGAAACAACTGCTGGAAGGCCAAGGGAAAGCGCCATTCAAATAGTTTTCACAATGCTTCCTAGCCATTATATAAATACATATATATATATGAATGAAACTAGCTCCAATCAAGTATGGATAACAACTTGCCTTTTACCTTGCAGGTTTGTACTCTACCTTTTATTATCCCCAGGCATTTCTTACCCACCCCACTTCCCCCCTCCCCCCCCCCCGTTTTTTTTAAGCTCATCTTCATCTTGGTGGTACTTTGTGGCTGAGAATTTTATAACCCTCAAGTGATGCAAGTCCATGAATGCACATCATATGTAAGCACCATGCAAAGCTGGCAAGTGTCTGCTATGTCTTACATTATGTGAAACCACCCCTCTCAATAGTGGAGCAGTGTGCTAACATCAGGAATGCACTTTCTATTTTGTGTATATAACTTCATTTCACTTTGCACCTCTCTTTCTCTAAGACGCAAAGGGAGATCTCACATCTGAAGCATTAGCCCTTGTTCTGGGGAGAGGGCCAAGGAGAAATCACACTTCAAATTCCTTCAGGAGGTAGATGGGAACAGAGGCAGTATTTAGGAAAGTAAGATGCAACTTACTCACCTTTTGGGAGCTTGGAAAACATCAGAGGCAAGTGAGATGTTACTCTCCTCCCTTCCAAATGCTGCCCTCAAGCCACCACCAGCTGAATACAAAGAGCAGCACCTCCCTATAAATGAGATAGTGGGCCCTCCCTGACTGCTCCTTCCCAGCTGCTGCATTTTAACCAGGGACACGTCCTTGATGTGCTAAAGCTCTAGCTATTATTTACACCTGACCTTTTCCCTCTCCAGCTCCTGCTGTTGCAGCAATGCTGGTGGGGTTGGGGCTTGCAGAGATGATGATGAGGAGTGAAACATGCCAGGTTCTCTGCCTGTGCCAGAGCTGTCATCACTACCACCATGGACTGAGCTAAACTCATGTGAGCAACAGTAGGAAAGAGGAGAAAAAAAAAAGAGTCTAATGTAGACAAAGCCTTTGAGGAGCTTAACCTCTCTTCCCCTTTTCCATCTCTTTCCCACTTGAAAGCAAAGAACCGCTTCTGAGCAAGACACATGCTCTCATTTCCATATCTAAAGCCAGTCCTGAAATACCATCGTGAAATTATGCTCCTCAAGAGGAGACCATGAAGGAGATTCACTTTGAGCAATTCTGCTGCTTCTGTTTTTAATTCCACCCTAAACTGACTGCTCCACAATCCTGTGCACACCTGGACTAGGGCAGTCAATCCCAGGCACCTTGTTACCAGAGTGATACAGGCAAATTGGAGGGAATTCAGAGGGAAGCAGCAACAAAACCCATCAAGGGCTGGAAAGGGATCAGCATCTAAGGGAAGCTTAAAAACATTAAATATGTATAACTTGACTGAGAGGACTTAAAAGGGACATGTTGACAAGCTATACCTCTTTGAAAGCTAAAAGCAGTGAGCAAAGAGAAGAGCTATTTGGCGTGACGTGCAGGGGTCCGGAAAGGAGTGATGGGTTGAAAGAAAGAAGTCTGCTCAAACTTGAGGAGGAACTTTTTGCCCTCTACAAAGGCTTGTCTCCTGAAAAGCTCCTTCAGGAAAGTTAGGAAACCTCTATTGTTTCAGACATTTAAAACAATGTTGGGACAAAGAACTAGGAGATACATAAACTCCTTTACCTTACAGTTTAGCAGCATGACTCCTTTCTCAAGTTACTAACAGACTAAGCAAGTTCTTTTAGCTATTTTCACTTTGTATACCCCTAAATATTTCTCAGTACCTTGTTATGCAGCTTTTAGGTCTATCAGGTCTCAAATTTTCCAAGCAGCATTTAGGGAAGTGAGTTCCTTTACATATCTACCTCCTGATCTCGCTACCTGAAATGACACTTTTTTGGAGAAAACTGACCCATAATTCCTAGGAAATGTGTTTTGTTAGCATAGAACAAAATGCTGCAAAATTCAATTTGCATGCTCTATTTCTCTTGCATGTTGGAGAATTGCTTTACATGGAAACCACAACAAAGATGTGAAGACCAGGCAATGCTCAGCTCTACTTTCCTTTCCTTTTCTTGCAGCTTTGCTCAATGTCGCCTCACACATCACTTTTGTCCACCATGAGGCCCTTTGAAAGGAAGCCTCTGGAAAATACTTGCAGGGAAAGTGGAAAAAAAAAAAAAAGAAAAAGAAAAAAGGGAAAAACTGCTAGAAGGGAGAACTCTCAGGAGCTTTGATGTGAGCTTACCTTTATCCCCACATGCACAATACACCTTGCAGAGGAGGACATGTTTATACATAAATAAATAGCAGAGGCAAAGGGGAAGAGTAGAAAAAAAAAAGAAATGTCAGGATATATTTGAGTGAGTTTCTGCTGTTGACATGAAAGCCAGGCACAGGCTTAAAATCTCCAGTTCAGGAAGAGAATAGGAGGAAAATACAACTCCTCGGAAAGGGGAAAGGGCAGAAATGATCCCTGCCGCTGATCTCCTTGTCATCCTGCAAAGAATAATATTGTAAGCTGTATTTTCTGTGAGATTCTTGCAGGCCCTGGTATCACAAGGCAACTCTGCACATACTGAGCATCAAATAGTATTTTTGGCGTAGCATCTAGGCATGGGCAAAAGTGCTCTGTGTATCTGGAGCACTTGTACTTTACAAAGGAGAAGTATTACTACGCCTATTTTGCACATAAAGAGATGTTGGAGGTGGCAAGAGGTGGGCTGAACAAAGTCATCTAATGAATCAGTTTTATAGCTGCAAGGTGCTGGCCGGCTGCTTCTGGCAGCAGGACCTACCCATCAGTCCAGGTATTTACCATGTACTGCCCTTCCAGCACCCCAATAAACTGATCTATGGAGGCAAAACAGTCTCTAAAAACCCTCTTACCGCTACTGTTAGTGACCACCTTTTTCCTTCTCTCCCGCTGGGATCCACTCTGGGACATGCAAACAGAGCAAAAAGGACTGTCTGAAACACAAGCTCTTCCTGGTCACTGTTTGAAGGCAATTGGCTAGGACCACTTGGCCCCGTGCGTTGGAGCTGAGGTTGAGTTGGAGCTTGGCCCCGTGCGTTGGAGATCTTTAAAACCCATTTGGATGCAGCCCTGTGCCACGTGCTCTAGGTGACCCTGCGTGTGCAGGGGGGTTGGACTCGATGACCTCTGAGGTCCCTTCTAACCTTGGGCATTCTTGATTCCATGATTCTATGGGCAAGATATCCTTCTTTTATTTGTTTTTTAGTAGACTGTAGAGAAGTAGACGGAAAAAAAAGAGGAGTGGAAAGATCCAGTCTCAAGAAGACAACAGTCAGTGGTGCCACAGCTGCTGAGGAAGAGCTAGACTGAGGAACTGCCTGAAAAGCGGGCATTAAAAAAGGGTGGGACGTTGACTACAGAAGGCTTGGGGTGGGACTGGAGGGGAGGGTCTCCCAACGCGAATGAGAGTAGGGACAGTAAAATAAGGCAGTTTGGGTAAGGGGAAGATAGAGTGAGGTAGGATCTAGGGTGCTGCAGAATGAGCAATTGAGTATTTGGCTGTGAAATCTATTGAAAAAAAAATAGTTGCTGTATTTTCAATAGCTATTCACTATCCAAAAAGTATGACTGTACCATTCTTTGTACCCTTGCTTTCATTGCTGCATAATCTAAAAACTTGGCTTCTGCTTTGTGGCTTCTGCTCTGTATTAGATATTTTGCACAATGTAGCCTTCAAAATCTTCCTCCTGTTTATTACAAACCCCTCCTTTTTTTTTTTGCTTTCAAATGGCATCTATTTTGCTTGAGAATCATACCCTGGAGTGCTTCAATTATGTATGAATGCAGAGTATTTGGGATGTGCTATTTACCAGTGCTTTCTTTTTTGCCATCTGAGCTTTAAACATGAACAGAATCACCAAAATTTTAGTTCCTAGGGCATTCTTGAAAGTGCAGTCAAGATACAGCTTTTGTTCCTAACTCTTTGGTTTTGACCCCAATTCACAGAAAGACCTTATGAACCTTCCACATAAATTCTCCATTGATAGTATATTCTAGCAGAGAGCAAGGAAACCCTCCTGGCTTCTAGCAGGAATGTCTGCTCTGAGACCCTTAGCAGCAGTGGGCCCTGCTGCCCTTCCCTGGTAGCTCTCTGCAGCGGTCTGTCCCTGTGGGCAAACAGGCTGGTCTGGAGTTTCTGACCGGCAGATTAAACTGCCTCTCATCTGTCAGCGTGTGGAACCTCCTGTTTAAATTGGAGTGTCTCTTCTCATTGTGGCTATGTAAGTAAACTGGCCTTTCCAGAGTGGTTTGCACTCTTTGTTTTTCTTCAGTTTTGAAAGAGATCAGCACAGTCTTTACAAATGGCCTGTTGCTCTGCCATGAGATATATAGCTTGATATCTCCTTCCACTTCTGTGATGGAAGGTGGCAGAAGCAGTTGCAGTGGAAGGGAAGGCAAAGGTGAGCCAGAGACTGTGAAGGACTTTCGTATTGTCGGGTTTTGGGGGGAAGGAACTGATCGGATGCTGCGTGGAAGCGAAGGCAGAAGATAGGACAGTTTTAGGGATGAGTTAATAGGAGTGGGAGGAGAGCTTGTATTGTGTATAAAGGATTAAAACACATTGGATAAGAGGTAGGGCTGCACCAGATAGAAAGATGACAGAACTGAATGAGTAGGCATGTTGGGAAGACAAGAGGATTGATGAGTAGAAAAAGCTCCCTCCCTATTCCAGCCCTGCAGAGCAAAGGCTTCAACCTGTATTTGCCTCATAAGACAAATGATGTCACAACTTCAGGAAATCCCATTTGGTGCTGTAGATCGAATGGATCAATAGCCACTCAGAGCCACATGACTGTCACATCAGTAAATGTGACCTCTGTGGATATCTGAGAGATGTGGCTTTGACTGTCCCTCTCTGAAGCAGCGCGTGTTGCTGCCAACGTCTCCATCTGTCGTCCTGCAGCAGCCCCAGGGCTGGTGCTTCTGAGGCTGTTGTTGGAGCACGTGGAAAAGGTGCAAAGCTCTAGCGCTGACGCAAGGCAAATCAGCAGCTCTCGTGAACAAATCAACCACCATTCCTGAGTGAGCAGCTTTTGGCTAAACCTGTGAAGTCTGTTCATGACAGTTCTGTGTTTTGCCTGCAGACTGATAGCTGCTCAATGCCACCTTCAATGACTTATAGAATGGGGGGGACACTGTGGGCTGCACTAAGCAGGATCTTAAAGAGGTGAGGGAGAACCGAAATAAATCAGATGAGAGGAGGGGGAGAGGGAAAACACGGGCCGTGTGGGATCCTCGCCCCTTGCCAGGGTGTTGGAAGCGATGCCTTTGCCAGCTCTCTGTGCACAGCTGCTGTTTTGCAGAGGCCTTCATGCCTTCCAATACTGGTGCCATTGCCTGCTTTGCCCAGAGAAAGCTTTGAATGGTGCTCCTCCAAAACAGGAAATAATTGTTCCTGGAACAGGGATTATGCTTGTATATGCAACGAAATGCCCCAGGAGCAGCTGTTAATACAGAGGGAGGCAGGTATGAGGGCAGGTTCGATAGCAGACGTGGAAGTTTTCCTTAAGGGCATTGGGGAAGTGAGCAAGAGAATCACAAGGTGCTGTTACAGGGACCCTTATACAAGAGGAGAGGGCAAAGGGAGAGTGCCAGAAGTTCCAGGTGCCCAGGGAACTCTGTAGCAAAGTCTATGGCATATGGATAATCCTGATGTGAAAGTACTGATCCATCAGTGGACAGTTGTGCTCTTTGAAGTAGCTGCTTGTGGACCCAAAACAGCACATGCTGAGGAACCAATTGACCCACGAATGGCACTGGCAGATTGTCTCATACCTCAAGCAACACCCCAAAGGAGCACCTAAGAAGCGAGACTCTTGGGTGGCTAAGATGAGCTGCAACAGGAGAGGTTTGCTGGACACTTTCCTAGAGCTGAAGATCACTGCTTTGTTCTCAGCTCAGCTGCGAAGCCATGGTCCAAACGAATCTGTCTGCATCCTTTGTGTCTTCACTGCTCTGTAGATGTTAGGGACCTGATGTAGGGTCTCTGTGCTGACACATGAGTGTTGGGGCCCTAACCTAATCTTAGTTCTGATACCAAAAATAACGCAGTATCTCTGCTGTTGGCTCTGGACCAGTCTCCCTTTTGTATGCATTCCACTGTTAAGCTCTGCTCTTGAGCCTCTATTTAAAACTAAATGATTTATTGTAATTAGCTACTCCTCATAAGCTTAGCATTGGTGGAAGTGAAAATTTGGCAGCTTTCAAAACTGAGTGGGGCATTGTCAGGATCTACCAGCATTCCTGCCTTTGTCCTCATCAGGAGATTATACAAAAGAGAATGTTTTTGAAACGTATATTTATCCTTTCTTCTAAAACATGGCTTTCTTCATCTGGAATATCCAATCCTTGCACCAACTTTGTTCTTTAGCATGCTAATTACTTCAAAACACAAATCTTGTCTCATGTCTCAGACGTTTCATACATAACATACTCCTCTGGGGTCTGTTCCATGATGAATGGACAGCTAGGGAAAACTCCCTCTGCATGGCAAGGCATAAAAGTCCTCTTCTAGAGGGCTCCCTTGGAGGAGTGAAAAGCAGCTTTGCCTCAGGTAGCTTTACTAGCAGTGCTGTGTTCAGGTAAGTACAGTCACTATAAAGAGGCAGATGTTCCTGTTCTCTAGCCCAAACAGGCATGTCCACCTATGGGTGAGGACGACAGCTCTCTTTAATGGCAAGGGTGATGCAGGCTGCCCCATGGCAGGGTACCTGCTAAAGCTGCCATAGCCTGCCACGAGGCAGGCACTTAGCTCTGAAAAGCAGCACATTGCACTGTACCCTGCTTCCCGCTTCAGTCTGCTTTGGTGGGTTGTCTCCGAATCAGGAGCTAAGAAAAGGAGCTAAGAATTAGTGCTGTGCCTGGAGAGCCTGATTAGGATGTTCTGGCTGGTTAAGTGTGTGTACTGCTGTCTCCTCATTTTACATCACAGCCTAATGGCCACTGCCAACAGAAATAAATCTGAACATTACTGCAGTAAAGCTAATGGGCCATTTCCTTCTGGTCCTTCTTGTAGAGGTCTCTTTTGGAACTGAAGTTTCCACGTAGTCCTTTGGCTGGCAGCCGTAAACACTATGCAGATTCAGTGTAGCTCATAATCTCAGTTATGACTTGGGATTTTTACGGCCAAGCAAAGTCTTCCAAGTGCACAACAACTTCAAGAAGCGCTTAAGCTGAGGCGAAGGGGCCCCTCTTTATCTGTAGCTCTGCCAGCTAACCTATAGTAGTTTGGAAGCAAGAGTCCATTCAAAGGGGCTTCAAATATCAGAAGTTTTAAAAAGGCACCCGTTGCCTTAACAACAGTTTGTCTGCAGTTGAGCAGGACCAACTTACAACCTTCTGCCTTTTCTTCCTGTTTCTTATTTCAGATTTACGTCCATCTCAAGGAAGGGAGCGGTGCTGACGGGCTGGATGCTTTGAAGAACAAACCGCAGCTCCACAGTATGGTGGCCAAAAGCCTCTGCCAGAACGCCTCTGGGAAGAACTACATCATCTTCACTGGCCCCAGCATTACGAGCCTCAATCTCTTTGAGGAGTTTGAGAAGCAAGGTGGGTGTCTGGTGACTCACTGGGGTTTAATGCTGAAAGACCTGGGAGCCTCCTGCTACAGAATTCAAACAACTCCTGAAAGGCTTCTCTAGGAATGAGCCTCTTTCCAGAAAAAAAATCTATGCAGAGGTCTTTTTAAGTTGAGTTTATGTTCTATGAGTCTTTCAAATTCAGAAGAGAAGTTTAAACCTATTTTAACAGGTGTATTTAAGGCTCTTGCATTTGTTCTTAGCCTTAGAAATGTAAGACCTATTCTTATACATGACTGGGGGGGCTTCTCAAAAGATCTTGTGCCTGTCATTTTTGGGGCCAATTGTGAAAGACTAAGGATGGAATGAATCCTTAAAGAAGTGCCTTAGAAGTCTTTGGTTTAATATCTATTAAAGCTGTGAAGTCTCATTGACAGTTGCATATCATTGAAAAAATCCTAGCATGGTTTGCCTTTTTTTTTTTTTTTTTTTTTTTTTTTTTTTTTTTTTTTTTTTTTTGCTGTGACAAGCATGCTTTGGTAGGGCAGTTGTTAAGCTTACAAAGCATAAACTCTACACCAGCAGCAGCAGCAGCACTCTTGCAAGCAGAATGACCACTAATGCCAGTGTAGCTCCATCAGCAGCCTCTTGCCAGTGCTCGGAGTGAGTGCAGAAGAGGCTCCCTATCCAGAACTGGCAGAGCGCGGTGGAATGCTGCCCGACTCTAACAAAAGCAGCCGTGGTTTACCAAATGGTACAACCAGGACCTTGGGTGGGAAAGAACTCAAGCATATTTACACTTCACTGGTGTTTTTCTTCTGACTGGAAACTGTTCTTTAGCAAATGACTGATTTCAAGACTGAGTATAGCTATTACATTTAAAACTGCCAACACTGTGATGCAGAAGGTCTGATCGCAAAACACAGAGGATAACCCACATATTCCTGGTACTTAAGGTGTTCCAGATTTAAAAATAAAGATTGTTAGACAAAAATATTCTTCAAATTCTTCTTAGTCACACCTTTCACGCTCATCTGTGGAAGAAGAAAGACAATAATACATGACTCAGGTGGTCTGTAAACACAGTGAAAAGGGTGTAGGGCTACTGAACCAGATGAATGCTTGTTGCTTACAGGTTTGTAACAAACCTGTTTCTTGTTGGGAGGATCCCAACCAAAAAGGAGGTTTATTACCAAGTCATCAAAATTATTACCAAAAGGAGGTCATTCAGAGAATGAAGCCTGGCTCTTTGCAGTGGTCCTTGGTGGAGGCATGAGAAACAACAGGAGTAGCTGGATACAAGAGGGAATCGGAGTGAAAGGAAGAGTCTTCACTAAGGACAGTCAAGGTGTGGAACAGATTGCCCAGAAAAGTCATTCAGTCTCTGTCCTGGAAAGTTTTCAAGACCCAACAGGATAAAGTCCAGAGCAACCTGGCCAGCCCTCACAGATGAGCTGCTTTGAGCAGCAGGTCGGACTAGACGCTTCCTGTCCCTTCCAGACTGAGAATTATTTTATAATCTTATGATCCTGTGAACATTTTTGTGAGACATGATTATCATTTCTTTTTCCTAGCCCACACCCGTGTTACTGCAAAAATGCACAGTGTTCTCTCTCTTTTTGGAAATCCTCCCGTTGAAAATCTCCCATGTAGCACCTTCACTGTATTACAGCAAAGAGTATGTGTCTAAAAATATAAAAGGATATCAGTGAGCATAATTCTCAGGTCTTTGAAAATACCTAGAGCTGAGAAAACTTCAGAAAATAAGACTGGGCACTTTGATCTTTTTAAAAATCAAAAACCTGAATAAATCTCCTTTTTTTTTTTTTTTCCCAGGAACATATAAAGTATTTCTTTTTCTGGTCTCTGAATAAAACTGGAAACCAGCATTGAAATGCCCCAAATTATCTGTTCTGCAAGCAGAGACTGCCATTGTTATTAGCTGGAACACTCATTTGTAGCGCTCTTTTTCCCCTTCTAAGTAAGAATGTTATCTTTTATAGAGGATTCCACCTCCCAAAGCCCTTTTGCCTCATGTTTCCCTTGAAAATAAGGCCTCTTTCAAAGACCATGTTGTATATTTTCTGCATCTGCAGGAGCAGCAGACTCAGTGCTGCAGGGGAGCTGGGGTGAGCACACACTGCACATCATCAGGCAGAAATCACAAGCCTGGATGACCATATCATGGCCACCCCCTATTCACACAACCTTCCCAGTATCTTGCAATTCCAGGATATGGGAAAAGAAAAAAAGAGAAAGAAAAAAAGAAAAAAGAAAAAAGAAAAAAGAAAAAAAGAAAAACATCTCTTGCCCATGGTGGCCCTCACGGTTGCCCTAACTTCCACTCAAACCACTGATGTGCTCAGGATTCGGATATATGGTTGCAGAATTTGTGCTTTTGCCTGAATTACCTTGAGCCTTTGCAAATGGTCTTAATAAAAAGCTGTGGTGAAATAAACTTCAGCACAAGCTCTCCAGGTTGTAGAGACCCCAGAAATGAACTCAAGTGACTAGGCCACACTTTGTCATCTTGCTTTCATTACTGCCTAGCCTGGCTTAGAAGACCAGATGAGGACACTGGCTCCACTCACTTCAGCAAATGTGGCAAGCACCTGTTGTGAGCCAGCTTTCATTATATGCAAACACTTAATTGAGCCAGATGGGCTTAATTTTTATTGCTTTTATTACTATAGTAACTGGATTTTTTTAAAAAACCTCTATAAATTAGGAGTCTCACCCATGAGGAGAGATGTTAATAGATTTTCAGAACTGTTGGGCCTTTTGAGGATAAATAGCAGGGAGGTTAAAGAGTGCTCCTGAGAGAGGACTAGGTTCCCTGTGTTCTGTAGGAGGAGTGAAACATCTGCTGCAGTCTTTCTGTGGACTTACTGCCTGAGATAAAGGAAAGGCTAGAACAAATTGCAAAGGGATCTTGGAGAAGCCTCTTGCTGTTCTGAAGTTCCAGTGCAGTAATGTACTTGTTAGCTTCGTTTTATACCATCGTATGTAAGTGGTAACCCCACGAATGCAGGTAAAGGCTTTGGGGAAGTCTTTAAGTGTAATCTGACTTAGTGTTTATTCTTTAAAGATGATAGTTCATCTCATGTGTACTATTCATTATGATGAAAAATATGGTCAAGTACCAACAGATTGGCTTTAAACTACCACAGATCTCAGCTGCCTTATGAATGTCATGCACAGATGTCATCTGCTTCCATGCCCATGTATTCTCTCCATTAAGGTAGGTTAATGTAAAACCAAGGAAGAGCAGGAAATGTCAGTCTAAGTTTACCTTGAGACTGGTAATTTCCTCAGGAAGACTTGCTCTCCCTGGACTAACAGAAGTAGGCCATTATTATCTTATGGCCTAATGACAAGGTCAAGCACTGGCAATTAATAACGTAGCTCGAATAATGTGTTTCCACCTTGCTGCATTGAGTTGTGTTTTGTCTTATCTTTCATATATGAAAAAGCAAAGAGCTCTGAGCAGCACAGCGTGTGTGGCCTGGTCTCCTGTATGTGGAGCCTCTAGTGTATGTGCAGAAGATCTTAGCATCATTGTGCCTTCCACAAGGACACTGATTTAGTTTATTCTGTTTCCTCAAAATCCATTTTTCTTGAACTTGTAAGAACTTTCTGTGTTCATCTTCCCCATCCTTCTGGCACATGGATTTTTTAAATCTGCCAGTTCTTCCAGTATTCAATTGCGTAAGCATCATTTTCTTAAGAAGTCAGATATTGCAGGCCACAAATCTTCTTAGGTATTGCAGGAAAAGCCAAGTTGGCCAGGAGATGCGTTGAACTAGAACCATTTAAGAAAGATAGTTCTTTCTCTAGCCCTGTCAGCCAGTCTTGCTCTGCTTCCCTTGCCGTCTAGACCCGCAGAATGACTTGCTGATGGGGGATGTTTCTTTCTTCACCTACAGAGATTTACTGCTGCGGGTTGCTGAGTGCCAGGAAAAGTGACTGCACAGGCCTACCTCCAGCCATGCTGAACAACCCTGAAACTCCCCAGGCCAGAGGACAGTACAGAATAAAAATGAAGGGAAACATGTCCTTGATCTGCTGGTACAATAAAGGGCACTTTCGCTTTCTGACTAATGCCTATTCCCCGGTTCAACAAGGTAAGCAGTATTCCCACTGCTCATCTGGAAAGTGCACAGGCTTTAAGTGACAAGGCAAGATGAGTCACTGAGTTTGATAATAAGCCTGAGCAAAGAGATTGATCATAATATCCTGGATAAATAGTAGCGGTGGTGATCACTTCCTTTTTGTGTCATCCTACAGCTATTATTTTTTCCCACACAGGAGTGTGGGAAAAGGAGTGCTAATGCAGCCCGTTTGCTTAGACTGGTAGAGGCTGTGTCCTTTCAAGTATCAAGATGATATCTTTGCTGATGGTCAGAGAAGGGAAGAAGAGTGTTACTGTATAACGCTGTACTAAGCACATTTGCAAAGCATCTTGTAGGATTCCTGCTACAGAAATATTAATAAATGTCATAATGTACTTAGAAGTCTGAGCAGATCCTACAATTAATTTATCCAGTAAAAACCTCATCAAAAGCAAATGTCTTTTTGCCAAAAGTAAATATGATTAAGACTTCCTGTTGTAGGTTAAATTGATTTTAGCAATTGATGAAAAGGAACCAAAACAGATAAGTCAGATAACGAGTATTGGAGAGAGCTTCAGGATGACTCAAATATTTTCCTTTTCAAAAGAATATAAATGTTTTTAAGAAGGTATAGAAACCTCTGTAAGATCCAGTATGACTAATTAACTCTTTGAAACTTATCTTGCAGTGAAAATGTCTTCACTGCTATTCAGAAAGATCCATGAAAGCATGTGTTGTTGAAAATGCCTAGAAAAACTATTCAAGACTAACCTAAACCTTTATAAGTAAAGCTACCAATTCAAGTGCATCTTATTTGCTCATGCTCCGAGTCCCAGATGACTCCCACATGTGCATATAGGCTAAAGGAGAAAAGCTGGGGGCTTGGATTGAACTTGGTAACATGGAGGGACTGGTATTTGAGCATCCACTTTGAAAATGTTGAAAGGAAGGAAAAAATGATACTTCAGTGACCCTGCAGAAGCCAGGACCTGGAGCAGTGTCACTGTGTGACTGGAGTCTCAGACTCAATTATGGGGAGCATTCCAGTTCTGCTGTGCTAATAGGACCTCCTGCTAAGAGGGAATTAAACTGGAGACGCTAATGATGAGGATTTGTGTTGTTTCCCATGTGCATTTCGCACGAGTTTAGGTGATTTAGGGCAATGAATGGACCAGAGGTCCTGCTAAGTGTCATGTTATCATAAAGCTGCTGCATTTGGGTGTAATTCATTAACACTACTTAAAAGGCAGTTAGAAAAATCGATCTTGTGTAAACATCAATGTTAACCACCACTTTAAAATATTGGCCAAAAGTGGATTTGGAAGTGAACGTGGCTGGCAGTCTTCTTTACAAGTAGTACAGGGGGATGTGAGGTTTTGTGCTTTGGAATGACCTTGGCCCTGTCTTAGAATCAACAGGATTGTATGTTGTGTAGGAGAGCTAATTTAAGGCCCATTGATCACGACCTGTGTGCCTGGTGGGCAAGGCTTGCCCAATACTTTGCCCCCCAAATACTGCCTGGGACAGTTGACATAGTTTGCAGTGAATCAATCAGAGCAGAAAACTGACACTGGCTTTTTAGAGAGCTGCACTGGAGGGAAATGAAGATCTGAGAACAGATGGAGGCTCAGTAGGAAGATAGGAGACCAGATTGCCTGCCTCTGATTTGGCATCTCTGAAGTCAGTGCAGCAATGCCAGTTTAAGCCAGCTTGAAGCTTGACCACCAAAGTCTCCTCCAAGTGGTGCAGAGAAGGGGGAAAAGCAGGAATCTGTGCTCTCTGAGGCAGGTTTGTAGCACAAACAGGCTGTGTGTATGAAATGGGAGAGGAAGTAGGGACAGAATGGAATAAAACCCACACAAGGCACTTGGACAAGGACAGGTGTCAATGGGGTTGTTAGCAAATTGTGTGTTGACTCTAAGTGATAATGGGAATGGAGGAGGCCTTGAAGAAAAGATCAACACAAAATTAAGAGAAGAGGTGACCAAGACAAGACTTAGGGTGAGAATAGAGGTGGCTCTAATAAATAATGGATGAGTTATTGCAATTTAAAGGAAAATGGAGAAGGAAAATCTTGCATGTATCTTGAGTGCACTCAAGCTAGAGACACCAGGAGGGCAGTGCACTTGTCAGGGCAGATCTATGAATGCTATTCTTATATGCAGCATGTTAGTTATTATGGATGTTGTGAACTTGTGTGTCATAATACCTCATCCACTATGCTAAGGAATAAGCCTTATTTATTTAGTCTAGGAAAAATAAGTAAATTGCTTACCCTACTATTAAACATAAAACTTTTTTTGTAGTTTTTAATTTCTTTTTAGCAGTACCTTGAGCTGAATTTTCCTTTGTGCCTTTACTACAGAGGTAGTAAGAAGCCATAAGAGATGTGGACTACCAGTTATTGTTAAAAAAAAATGGCCTTTACTCTAAAGCAGGTGATAGCTGGTCGCTTCGGGACATCATAAATGCATCTTGCCTCTTGCCCTCTGCAGATGGCAGACATCCTACTTGGGGAAACTTGGGAAATCCTGGGCTTTCTGACTTGCAGTAGGGAGCCCGGATATCTCAGAGCCTCTGGTGCTGGGAAACAGGGTCCTGATTGCCAAGCTGTGAGGGAGCTGGGCTGCTTTCTTCCAAACCTGTTAGACTTAGGCAAAAATTTGTTGTAAAAGGGATCTTTTCGAGAAGCAGCCATGCTTTCACAGATGCTCTTCACCAACCAGATCTACCTAAAAGCTAAAGGGACAATGACTAAGGATAGGAAAGTAAGCTTGGACCAGATAAGCAGGGGGTATGGACTCAAGAGCTGCAAATGGCAGGTTGGCATCCCACGGGCAAGCTGTGGTGGTGGAAGGTAGAGGTAGGTTTGATGCTTGTTAGGAGTACAGACTGTATAGATTAGGTGAGGCCAGAGAGGAGCATGGCGAGTAACTGGAGAGGAGATAACGGTGCAAACGGGAACGAGACTCAGGAGCCAGCTGCATGAGCAGCCTCCTGCATGGCCCGGGTCTCAGGCAGCAGTTCCCAAGGGAGCTCTGGTTAGCTCTCCCTGCTGCCCCTGCTTCTCCTCCCCCAGCGCCCCCTTAGAGACCCTGCGACTGGAACAAGAAATAGTCAGTGTTGTGGAGACATCGCAGCTGTCTAAAACAGATGTGGAAGTCCCTGTGATTCTGCCCCTCTGCTCAGCTCTGGTGAGGCCGCACCTGGAGTACTGTGTGCAGTTCTGGGCTCCCCAGTATAA
>JAVCKT010009037.1:0-27777 GCA_032273925.1 Rhynchotus rufescens | reverse complement strand
CTGAATGCTGAATGAGTGAGTATAAAGCAGATGCAGAGCTGCAGCTGTGTCAGGTAGAGCCTAGTGTGGGACGTTCTTCCCTGCAGCTCACAGTAAAGGCTTGCTGTCTTTGGGGTCAGCTGTTACGAGAAAGAGGGAGCGCACACTCACAGCTGGATGTGGTTTTCAAGGAGCCAGACACTGCCCGTAAGGACAGTATGGAGGAAAACCCCCAAATATAAATTAAGAATGTTAAAAAAAAATCCCTTGTTTGACAGAACATGGTGTCTGGGAACTGAGCTATGCAGAAGAATACTGATGGTTTTGCTTCCTTGCAGTGGATGGTGAAGAGGAAGAGACGATAAAAAGACAGTTTACAACCCCAGTAAAGTCAGAGGCAAAATTCTTGTTGATTTTGGCAGACACGGGTTTCTGAAGGCTCTCTGTCTTCAAGATAGGAGATGTCAACAGGCAGCTGGACAAGAGGAAGAAAGGTTTATAACTGCTCAACCGGCATCCAAACCAAGGACAAAATCTTGGTCAGCAAATAGAACCAGACCTTGTAGCAGAGAGTCAGTCAGAGAGAACTGTTGAAATCAGCCGAGTTATACTGATGGAAATGAGACTCAGCTCTAGGACAAGGATGGTTGGACCCTATAGAAATCTCTGCATGATATTTTGTGATGATGCCAACAGTGCTGTGTCTTAGTAATTTAGTAAGGTAAAAAGTAGCGTAGAGTTGGACACTTCTTGGTTTGCATTGTGCTTTTTTGCTTTACTCATGGAATGCCGAATTAGTGCATCCTGTATGCCACAGGGCAGGAAAGGCAATTACCACACAGTTTTCAGATAAAGAGACCTCAGCATGTCCATCTCTCAGTAGTTTTTCCTGCTCTCTTCTGCACCTCTTCCGTTGCATTGCCAGTGGCAGCCAAATAAGGGAAATTATAGTGCTCTGCATTTAAATATATTTTCAAACAATCTTCTATTAGCAATTAACTTTCCTTATAAGTTGCACTACAAAATACTTTCTCTCCATCTGTGAATATCAAAAATAGACTCACTAGCCAAAAAAGAGATTTTCCCTTTCACTGTTTTAAAAGTATAAAACCTATGGAAAGCATTGGAAATCCATTTAAAAGTGGCTTTTGACAATTCTGAGGAAAACATAGTTTATTTTATTTGCACCTTGGGCAACAGAAGCATCGTATTTTTTTTTTTGGAGGCTGCTGTGGTGACGCCTAATGCAGAACCTAGGAGTACCATTTTCTGCCTGCCTCATGCCTCTTTATTCCTTAGTTAAACATGAGGTGACTATGTGGAACACAGATGTGGCAATTTCAGATCCCCCAAGGAAGCACAATATCAGTGAATAAAAGATATTTCAAATAAACTTGGAAAAATTGCAGTTTCACTATGTACAGATCTTGGATGTCCTATACAGCTTAGAGCTGTTCTCAGCAACTAGCCACTTGGCTGTGCTTATGCTGGATTAATACGGGGCTGGCTGGCTTTGATACAGGAGTTTTTTGAACTGTATAAGCACTACAATATATGCTAGCAGTGCAATTCTACAGCATCAAATTCTGGCTAAACCTTTAGTTTTATTATGTTTTATTAATTATTCAAAAGGACTCCTAGTAAGATTGCCAACATAACAAACACAGAAGGGGATCTTAGCTCCAAAAATTTTCCATCCAGCAATCAGTGGGATCAGCCCAGGTGGGAATGAATCCTTCCTTGATTGCATCTGGGCTTTCGGGGTGGCTTATTATAGAGATAAGTTGGGGCTTCTGCCTGACTTGGGAGATGCGTAGACCTAGGATTTTGTGGGGGGATACATCATAGCTAGTCAGCAGCTGGTCAGTAAGTAGAATCAAACTGTTGTATTGTGAGCAGGGCAGTAGTCCAAGAACATAATAAATCATTTAGTCATAATATACTATTTACAGCTATAACTTATATTTACAGTGTTGGCACCTTGAAGCTGTAGGTAGCAAAGTGCATGGCCCAGCTCAGTGAGAGAGAATCTCATGTTTAGTAATACCAATATCTAAAGAAGAAAATAACTATGTTCCAACAGTCTTCTGTTTTTGTAAAGTGCACTACAATATTTTTCTTGGGTCAGTTTCTGCTTACTTTTCAATAACAGGGTTGCTTTTATTGTCTAGATCAGTTGCTCTTATTTGTGAAGTGTTTTGTTTTAGGAATAGCTACAGCCAAAGTTGTAAAGATTAGAATCCTGGAAGAGAAGCTGCTGATGCAGCTCTTGACTGCCCGTTGTCTTCTCTTGTACTCTGAGTTACAGAATCATAGAAAGGTTGAGGCTGGAAGGGACCTGTAGAGATCAGCTAGTCCAACCCTCCTGCTCAAGCATACATACAGTTAAGTGCATGGAGTGTCTCAGTGAAATTGTTTGATCAAGGATGTAACAATTTTCATGTTAATACAATTTTTAAGCATCCTCTGTCCCATCCAAGAGCTATGTGGTAGAAATACTGCATTGCCCCAGCTTACTTATGATAGCTGCTTCAAGGATAATATAGTCAATATTATTCCTAAGCCCTTATGAATCATATAAAGTATTCTTGATATTTAATTACACATAAGCTGGCCTTCATCTTTCAGCGGTACATTCATGTCATATCTTCAGAACCAATCCTTATGGCTCAACAGGAGCCAAGTTTTCATCACTAATGGATTCAGGCCATTACATGAGTCATTATAGTATAGGAACCAGGACTCCTATGAGTGGTAGTGTAGATCTGAAATAAATCCCCAGGCATGGGCTACTGCCTGTGCATGCTATGTTGGTAATCCTGTGATTTTTGGATGCTAAATTTATTAGGTGTTAATACTCTCATGGTATTCCTAAGGCTAGTCCTATATCCTGTTCTGTGCCACCAAGTATGGTTAAGGGCTTGATTTCCTGCAGAACTGGGAAGCAGTATTTGCATGGCCCTTTGGTGAAGAGAGCTGGAAGACCATGAAGCAAGATAAGCTTCCCCACTTACTGCTCAGCTGCCTCTTCTCCTTCTGCCCAATAAAAAGGCCTGAGCAGAACTCCTGTGTGTGGAAAATCTGTGTCTGGGAAGGGCAATGAGGCAGGGAGGAGCTGGGCTGGACTGGGTAGCCCCTTGTTCTAGAGGAGCAGGAAGATATCTGGACGATGAGGGTTGAAAATGGAAATAATGCACCTGATTACACACAAAGTCTCTTGAAATCTTAATTGCTCCTTAGCCAAAATGTTTAGTGGTTTGTTTTCTTGGGCAGTATCATGATTCTGTGTTGGGTCGAGTATCAACACTATGGAAGTGGTGTTACTCACACTAAACCCTGTTGACAGTCAGGGTATTATACAAGCTTTGCAGCTGTGTAGGTGAGGGCAAACAGGGTGGCTATGGCCAAAGACTAGGGTGGAATTTAAATTGCTAGTGTCCTACTCAGTGCTACAAGACGGACAAACACACATAGATTCATACATGCATACACCCACACATACAGACCTGTAAAGAATTTCCTGGGCTATTTACGTGTAAAGAATCTGACCGGGAAGTTCTTGTCCCCGCTTGTTGCTGTCCTTTGCTTTTGCACTGAAATCCAGCAGCGAGGTCTCCCAGCTGGCAGCCTGCCCACCCACTGGGTGCCTGGGGAGGACACGTCGCGTGGGCTGTTAGCCTGGTGACAGGAGCTGGTGTTTGGTGCTCGCCAGTGTCCTGTCGCAGGCTGGTGCCTAGGGAACTACAGAACAGGGTTTTCTTTTTGCCACCATGAAGAGGTGAAAGTAGCCAGAAAGGACTTTCCCAGCTGCCATGATGAACTTGGATGGATGCCTTCAAAGTAAGTGCTGTGACCAGATTTGTAGATGCCACTAAGTAGTGGATATAGGCTTGATAGGTTCATCATGATGCAATCTGAATTTGGGGGCAGATATGACTTGACATCCTGCAGATAACAGTCCTTGTTCTCTGCTGGCTTGGCCTAGATACCACCTGTAAGTTGGACTTTCACGGCCTGTTAACATCTGTGTCAGATGCTGTGTTCCCTCCAAAATCTTGAAATTAAAAAGTTTTTGATAATCTGATTTTTCATGGCTTTCTGCATTTAAAGTACTTTAACTTAAAAAAAAAAAATCCACCTCATCTTTTATACTTTATCCTGCAGAATTTCAAAATATCATGAATATTGGCTTGTTTTCTCTCTCTTTTCACATAACACACCCTGATTGCACAGGGGTTTAGCTGTGATAGGGTTGGAAAGGGGCTCTGTGCGCGGCTGCGTTTGTGCTCAGGCATCTGCACCAAGAGCCAGCAGAGGGAGCAGCGAGTAGAGCGTTTTCAGTGAGGGCAGGGCCTGACTCTGCTTCGCGGTACCTGAAGTAAGCGGGGAATTATCCGGGCAGAAACACGTGCACATACAAGGGGGTGAATCTGAGGTATGAGCCTGCTGCATGAGTTAACTTTTTAGCACATATTTTTTTCTCCTGTGGCAGGAATAGTTTGTTTTAAAAATAAGAATTTGTCAGAAAGAGGATTTGATTTTGGTCAGTTATGCCAAAGCAACTATTCTGTACCATATTTAGGTCAAGTGGTAGGCAAATAGTAGGTCAGATATCAAAGAACTCAAATTTGTAGAGAGTGGACAACGATGAGTTGCATATTTGAGGAAGCTGCAAAACCCACGTCAAAGAATTTTACTGAACAGTTCCTCTCAGTTCCATGTAGATCTGTACTTTTTGATGGAAATAGAGTAGATCTTATTTGTACTCACTGCTGTCTGTCTTTCCTTTTTGACATCTGAAAGAGAAAAAAAGAATTTGCTTTGTTTTGTTTTTTTTTTTGAGAGGAAGAATGGATGAGCTTTAGGGGCTTATTTTCCTGCTTCTTACCCACCAAAGTGCCTAAATGTTGGCATAAACTTCAGCAGGAGTTTTAAGTAGGTTTTCGTTGATCAAATAAGCCTGCAGCTTACTGTTGACTCCATCAGTGCCATTGAATAAAAACAGGAGGCTTCAATTCTGCACTAATCTTGTCTTCAGATTGTGCACAGCAGGACATGGCACCGCGGGAAAGAGACGCTGCTCGGTGGCCTTTACACATCCAGTAGGAGCAGTGACTTTCTGTCACCAAAAGAAAATACATCAGCTGGGGCTGCCTTGTGAATCTGCTCCTTCCTCCTGCTCTGGAGTAGAGCCAGACTCATTCCATGCCATCCCAGCGACCACCCTTAAATTCCTCCTGCAAGGAGGACCTTTGCCACTCCAAATCTCTGGCTGGATAAAGCTTGCTTTCGTTTTCCTACCCGGCACTAAGGAAACCAGAGGACCTGTCTGTGCGTGACACTGAATCAAAATGTGGAAGTCCTGCAGTGAAATGTCTTTGTCCCACTGCCAGTGCGCAGGAGAAGTGCCAGCCCCTGCAGTATGTGTTCTGGCACACTGTCAGGTACTTATGTCACCTGTACCCCAGACAGGACAACATAGCTGCAAGGACAGTGGAAAATCTCTTTTTTTTTTTTTTCCTCAACTTGTCAGTCTGTAAAATGGAAGTTTTAAAACTTTTATCTAACTTGTCTACATCAGAGAAGTGCCCAAGAATTACTTGGTAAATGTTTGTGTAGAGCTTGGGAGGGGTAGGAGGGAGATCTTTAATAAAAAGGAATGCATAAATAAAGCCACTTACCAAGCCTTTCAAATGCCAGTATTAAACATGCTGGCCATGAGCATGTAGCCTTGCAGAACTTGTGAAAATCTCCCAACTCTGTCACAAAACCTGTTTAAGTATACCATGGCAATGATGAAAAACAGGTAGCTTGTTGTACACCCATTTATACTAAAAAAGAGACTTGCCGTAGGTGAATGAATCCAGTTTCATAAGGTTGGTACAGGAGTGTAAATATTAGAAAGATGGCTCAAGTTTTGCACACTGAAACTCTTCTTGCTTTCTTTTGGCTACTGGTTAACTGATCTTCTTCAGGTTGTTCCTCATAACTGCTGTGGCTGACTGGGTTGTGGAAACTTTGCTTTTAAACTGTGGGCTGTCCTGGCTGGGTATCATTGCATAGGATAGGCTGCAAATTCTCTAAATCAACCCAGTATGTTTAAGGATGTGAGCAAATCTGAATTTAGCCAAAATGGGATTTCATGATCTTGCGGGTATGGAAATGCAACACACTCCTGGAATAAGCAAATAATAATATTCTATCAGTAATCTAGTCCAGAAAACAAAAGCATATTTTCTGCTGCTAGACTCTACGGTTATGCTACTAGAATTTGCAAGACTAACTGTGTAAATAGGTTCTCTGTCATATATAGGTTGATCTGGAGCAGGTCCCTACAAGTATTTTGAATGCACAATTTTAAAATGCAAGCTGTGCTGGTTAGCTAGGATTGCTCACACGAACAGTGTGGGGTTACTCCAGTCTTTGGGTGGCTGAGACCGTGTCTGTAACTGAGGAAGTTGCTGGAAGAAGCCACTGTGTTTTGGAACCTCTCTGACATTTGATCAAAGCCCATTGAGGCAGACCCTGGCTCTAGTAATCAGGCTAACATAGAAGGAGCAACTACCCAAGCTAAGGCAATTTTGGAAAGTGTGTATTTATAATTTGGAAAGGTGTACATATATATACACACCTTTCTAAATTCTCTAAGTCTTGTCACAGAGAATAAGAGTGTACACTGGATGTGCAGTGACCCACATACACAGGAGTGTTGTAAATGCTGCCATGTAGAGGTGAATCTCCCAGTGCTTTGTAGTCTGAACAGTATTTAATTTATTTGTCAAAAATATGTGACTCTATTGTTCATGGGGTTATAGTGACTTTGGGGACAGCCCATTTTGAAGAATAATTTGGAGCATCTGGATCACTCTTGTAAGTCCATAAGTTGAAGATCTGAGCTGTGTTGTTGAACTCGCCAGGGCTCTTGCAGTGTGACTGAGGGCTGCGTTGGGGAAAGCTGTGAGGAAAGATGGAAGGTGAAGGTAGCTGGGATGGTGTTGCCTTAAAATACCTGCAACTGCTTAAGTAGAGACTTGCTTCTGGTCCTGCCATCCTTTCTGTGTTATCCAGGGCGTTTTTGTTTGCTCTTTCACTACTCTCAGTGGCTGTTTCCAGCAGACATCTGGCTGGGAGAGATCGGAAGCCTCTTTGGGAAGGTTCTTCAGCACATGCCTCTTAAGCTGCCAAGGTCTGACTGTGAATGCACTCTCTGTAGGAGACGTATTATTCCTACGGGAGAGGTAAAATGCTGTGGGATTTATCCCTTTACTATAAAGTTAATATCGCTGTCTGTAAGTAACCATCAGGATTATTTATTTCTGAAATAAATAGGTTTTAATCTTAAAAAGAGAGGAGTAAGCTGAGGTGTGGGATTCTCTCCTTAGGAAAAAAGGGGATGTTTTGAAAGACTGTCTCAGTGCCCCTGAATAGGCCTTGAGGGTGCTAGGGGTGGGTTGTCAAAGCAATTCCCTCAAGGCCTGTCAGGAGGGAGAGGTACGGGAAAAACCCCAGGGAAGCACCAGGGGATGATATGTGGGGAACTACTTGAACCTGACAATTTTGTTTTCCCCAAGGCCCAAATCTGCTCTGCAGCAAAGGAGAGGAGCAGCTGGGAAGCATAATCTGCCCTTTAGAAGTCTTCAACTAGAGCTGAGCCTGAACAGCTTTGCTGGTGAGCCTCCTGGCACTTCTAGTACAGCCAGTACCCATTCCTTAAACCAGATAACCTGCGTTGGCCAAGGATTCTAGCAGAGTACAAGAGTAGTCAAGATGCAAGGACTAGACACAAGGTCCTAAGTAATGTGTTATCTTTTATCTAATGAACTACATCTATTTTGTATGTTCATGTATCTCAGAGTTTATTGGTAATCATGTGAACAAGAGTTTAGAGGAACAAGTTCCCAGGGCTTAGTCTTCTAAGATGCCACTACCTAGTTCCAGATAAGGAAAGCACCTGAGCTTTGAGCTTAAGAATATCAGTGGTCTCTTTGAAATTAATGGGACTAGTTGCTTTCTTCAAATTAAATCTATGTGTAAAGTACTTGGTTGGGCCAGCCTTGCAGCCTTGGTGCTCAGCATCCTGCAAGACAGAGCCCAGTAAAATCACAGGGTCACTAGATCAACTCTGTAATATACCCTGCACACTCTTTTATATAAGAAAATATTGACAAAAAATAGCAAATAGATTGTGGAATGTCATTGAGTTCAGAATATGATCTTTTACTTATATTCAATTTTATTGTTCTCCTGGTAGTTGGCAAATGAAATTGTTTTGTAGTCTGAAATATTATAACATTTACAGCTGGTAATATTTTTCCAGTGCGTAATACAAAGAAAAGAGCAATAAATGTTAATATTAAGTCCAGTTTGAAATGTTTCAAAGCCAAGCTTTACAGAATTGCTGAAAGTAGAAGGAACAATGTGATGGCTTCCTCTCCCACATGCTTGCAACTCCCACCACCTTCCTTGGTGACTGTTTTCAATCTGTCATTGCCATTCTCTGAGGTAAACATTTTACAGCCTCATAATGATCTTCCACCTGACAGATATTAAGTATGTTTTTACTGGATTACAATTCATTTCAATATTCCCTGCGTTTTGCATTTGATTGCCTAATAAAATACAGGTACTTTATGCTCCAGAATTTGAACACCACTGGTGTTTGCCTTGGAATCCAATCCCAATAATAAACTCCTTGGGGGAAGGAGGGCCACTGCAGTGTGTGTTTGGAGGGGAGTGAAGAATGGAATATGTGTATGGCATTTTTGTGCATCCTCATTCCGACCAAGGATCTCAATTAGGAGGCATCTAGAACGTGATTCCCCTTAAACAAAATAATTTAGGTTCAGGTCCTCCATTGATTTGAGTGGGTATTGTTCTATTGAAGACTATAGAGAGCAGCAATTTCCATCAGCTAAAGTGCTGGTCCTGTATTTGGGAGAAAAGGTTAAAACTTTATTCCTTCTGATGTAGATTATGTGCTTTTGAATGTTTGTAATTGCTTCTAGGATGTATGGGTAGATGCCTCAGAAACACCTGTGGTTGTGATTAATACCCTGTGCAAGTCCTACAAAGCTGCAGAGAAAATCAGTTTGTTGTTGGCCTAAAATGATGTTACATGATGGGAATAAAAGCCAAAGTTTCAAAGGTGAATCATGCAGTTAAGGTGATAAAACTGCATTTAAGCACTTTATGCTAGTGGTTCATTTCTTAGTCTTTTGAAGGGATGCTGAATGATTTTATCTTCTCTTGATTTCCTTGATGAAGAGCCTGTGAACGACCCAGTTACAGGTACGTGCCATTCGCACAAAGTCAAGCTCATAGCTGCAGGAATTTCTGGAGTGCTGCTGCATTTGTGAGTGATGCTACGGGGGCATCTGCCGTGTCATGCTTGTTGCCTAAGGGAGGCAGCAGCATGGGGGAGAACTGGAAGCACGGAGGCTGTATCCGTGAGCAGTGCTGTAGACCAGGACAGTGTCAGCAAACAAAGACACTGTTAACTGAATAGAAAAGCACTGGGATTAACTGCTTTGTGCCTCTGTAGCTGCTATGCCAGGGATGGCACTATAAATATAACATAGCGAATATACATCTAGGGAGCTTTCTTTTAGTATCTGCATGGGCAAAATAAAAATATGAACCTCTCTCTGCTAAAGATGAGCTCCTAATACAACTGAACACTCAGCAAGTGCTACAGATGGAAGCAGAGTGCATCCAACTTTTTTGTTTTGCCTTTCAATCCTGAATCTTAATTAGTTCCCTACTGCTTTAGTACATGCACAACATTCTAATAGTCATAAGGACTTGCTCCATTCCACGTTGCCATTTCCACAATTCGCTCTTTCATACCAGGAGCAATTTCCTCCCCCCGCAACCCTCCCTGCCCTGGTTTAGGAATAGCGTAAAGGAAACTAAATAGCCAAGCGTGTAGCTTAGATTGATGAGGTTGTCACATCATTCTCCTCACCATTTTCTTCCGACCTGCACTGTGTTCTAATAGATGGATGATTGCTAGGGGAAGGAGAGAGTTAGCAAATCCCACAGCCAGATGTTCAGGGCTGGACAGAGCAACCTTCTCCAGAAACCCAGAGGAGTAGAACTGTGTCCTTCTGAGGAAGAAGGACATTCAGGTGCCTGCGGCTGCCTGTGTTTATCTCTCTCTTAAAAAGGAGCACAAATGGGCTCAATGTGGCTGCAAGGATGGATGTTTCTCCGTGCATCAGGGGAAATGACCAGTCATCCGTCTCTTCACTGTGGAGTCTGCCTGCAGCCATCAATCTTGTAGCCCAGCACGGCAGCTCCTTTGGCTTAGCTTGGCTCAACGGTGGAGGAACAAAGGAAAAGGAAAGCTGAGCAGGGAGAAAGGAGAGAAGTGCAAATATTCTCTATTTCACTTTCTTTCCCTCTTGCATCTCCCTCTCTCCCATTATCATCTATTTTCACTTTGTTTTGTAAGATGAGGAGGAAGCCCAGCGTATACATTTTCAGGATGTCAAAGTTTACAGTGTTTCTCTGCAGAGAGGAGAAAGCAGAGATATTAAAAACACATAATTCAAGACCCAGAGCTTCCCCATCTCTTGCTTTTCCGTGGCAGTTTTCAGAACAAGCCTGCCATAGTTTAGCTGCAGCAGCAAAGAGAGGGAATAACCTTGTCTCCATCTTGCTACCTGAGGTCCTCTCCCTGAGTTTTTCCTGTATGAATTAAGATCTCTCAGGCATTCGTAGGACCGTGTAATGAAGCTCATTAGGAGTTTCAAAGCCCAACTAAGCACTGAGACAAAGCAAGGGAACTCTGTAAAGGCAGATTTTGTACACAGACATGTGTCGGAGGAGTCTTTACCTGCCATCAACCCAAATGTGCCATCTGGAGTCAACTGGCTTATGCCAAGATGGGTAAAATTTATGCCTTCATGGATTTAAAGGGCTGCTTTGCAGTTCATGCTGAGCTTTTGGGCCTTTATCCTAAACCTAAAGCACAAACCCTCAAGGAAAGATTTGCCTTGTTAAAACCAGTCCCTCTCGCCCCCCACACGCTGCTTGTGCAGGTTTTGCAAGGTAGACCTGATGCCTTCCCCAGTGGGGCACTGCAGGGAGAGCTCAGAGAGTCTCCCCTTCATGCTAGCTTTACAAAAATAGGCACCATCATTTTCCCCTTTATGTTTTTAATTGTGCAGCTTCTGAATGAATGGTCATACTCGCTCCTGCTGCCCATTTCACCCTGCAAATTTTGAGAGAAAGATAAATCTGGTTCATGTTGTTGCAAGACAGCCCAGATGGCACATCTGTGTTTCCCAATGCCCTCTGGCCGGCCTTTCGGTGGCCATTGCAGTGGCTTTGAAGGTCACCTTGTTTACACCTTGTCTTTCCCCCCTCCCCGTTCCGAGTCTTGCTGAGCCTGCAGGCTGGGCTTCACCATCTGCATTTGCTCCGGTGCCATTAATCTTCCTGTTTACCATTCTGTTATTAATTCTGGAGTTCACCTTTTTGTCTAAACGTTTTATAGGCCTCTTGGAATTTCTTGCCTTTTTGTGGCAACAGATCTGAGCGTCTCAGCAGATGATTTGCTTTGTTCTTTCCCATTTCTGAAGGGCTACCTGCTGACGTCTCCTGCCATGTTTCTGTTAGAAGCTTTCCTTCTTACAATAACATTTTTCAACAATAACAGCTTCTTCTGTCAAATGCATCTTACCAGTATGAGTAAATATTAGCCTCACTCCTTTGAATTGGTGAATTGGCCCCTGAAATCTGATGTTGGTGAAAATCATCTCACATTGGCAGTGTTTTTCTTGGCTAGGAAAAAAATGTTTTTGAACCCGACTTCTCAAGAGCGTGTAAGAACACCTTGCATTTGGGGCGTTTTATTTGAAGATCTGAATGCCTGCGAATATTAAACGAGCCTTACCAAGCCCTAGAGGATAGATGAAGACTATCTTCACTTGACAGACGATGAAAACACAGAGAGGGCACCTTTGTTGGAGTTTGGCCCAAGATCACATAGCGAAACCGTAGCGATGCCAAGGGCAGAGTCTCGGATGATTCCTTCTCATCCCTTGGTAAAATCACTGGTCACTTTGCTGTGGCCGTTCTGTTCCTCAGCAGTGTGTGCAGGTGTGGGTGCTGAACCCCTCTGCTTGGCAGGGCTGCCTCCTGACTTGTTCAGACTCAGTGCCATGCAAATGCGGCTCTCCTGCTTCCCAGGAGCGTTTCAGAGCACCCCAGCCCTGGAAATGGGAGTTTGGCAGAGAGAGAGAGATGCAGGATCGGCTCCAGGACAGCTGGAAGCTGGTGCTGCCTCTCTGCTGATGCCTTCCGAGCTGCCTGGGTGCCTCTTCCTGCTCTGCTGTGCCGTGGGTCTGGGAAGGGCCACATTAGGTGAGCGCTCAGGTTGGCTCCGGCGGCCTTGGTGGCTCTGGCCTAGTGCTGGCTCTGCTAGGCCCAGCCTGAATTAATTTGGGTGTTTTGCACTGCTGTTCAGAGATAACTGCATTAGGCAGAATCTTCTAGTGCTAGAGGTGTCCCCTGCTCTGCCTTGGATGCGGGAGAGGGAAAACTGAGCAGAATCTCCCAGAATTTGGAGCACGGTTGCGTCATGGCTGGTTTTCCACATGGATCGGTGCTGTCACACGTGGGAACAGTGTAGGTGACTGCAGTGGAGCTCCTCTCCTTGCTGCTACCTGTGGATTGTACCTGGTGTGGGGGTGACTGGTGTTTGCTGAGAGTTGTTTTTGGACAGCAATCCGGTACTGGTTCTTCTGATGGGTCAGTAGGCTCGTGAGCCTGTGCCTGTAGCTGTATGACCATTTGAGATGGGTTGAGCACATCCTTCCCTTATTCCAAGCGGGATGGAAGCGTGTTAGGCTGATGCAAAGCCCAAAGGAACAGGGATTTACTCAGGAACTTTCTCTAAATCATATTCTGCCCCTTGGTAGTGTCTGCAGTGGTCATGATGATGATGTGATGGTGCAAAGGGCAGAGCGACCATGCACACGTGTGATTGTTAGAATAATGTTGTTGAAGGGAAATATTCCTTTATGATTTGAGCCCCGAGGGTAGTTATATGATCAAGCATTTAGCCTGATACTGTAATTTGGCAGTCTTTGAAAAGCAGGTAGACTGTATTATATGTGACAATGATATATATCTGTGCTGAGAAATAAATCTGTAAAGAACTTGTAAGAGACAACCAACAGGAGGCCTTTTTTTTTTATTGTGAGGTTTTATAGAGGCATTCTAGTCTGCCAAAGAAATACAGCTGCTTGTAAAGTCCACATTGGGATGATGGGCTAAACCAAGCAGTGCTTAACCTTACGTGTGAGAGCCTCTGCTGTGTTCAGCAGCCTTCGTTCTCCCTCCTGCTGGGTTGCGGCCTCCTGGGAAGTGCTCTAGGTTGGTTGCTGGTAGAATCCTTCCTTTGGATTCTGGTTGTCCTGAGGTTTTTCTGCATTTTATGCTGACACTGCAAAGTAAAAGTGGACAGTTCAGCGTATCCACAGATCGTTGCTTCCTCTCTCTTTCTCCATCTGCACCTCTTCTGTCCCTGCCTTGCCCACCCCTCAGCCCTTCTGCCTCACCAGGAGCCCAGCAGCTCTGCAGCAAGAGGGGAGAGGGAAACATGAGGATTTTTGACTCTCTCAGTGCAAATACACTGGTACAAATCTCAGTAGGCTCTAAAATTTGCACTGAGTATTCAGTAAGCTCCATTTCAGATCTTTACAGGACCCAGTGACTTTAGTCTGCTGCACTTTGTGGGGGCAGTGCTCTGCCCCCAGAGAGGAGTTTTCACTTTCAAGGCTTGTGTTCTCTCTACATGAGATGATTTGTTTCTGAGGAAATAAATTCCCTCTTTCTTTCAAGTAGGCTTAGTTCTAAAACAGGTTTGTCATTGTCTTTGGATTGATTCATGTGCACATCATGACCCTGTGTACCTTGAGACCTTGAGATTATATACTATTATTTAGATTACCTTGCGATGAGGTAATAGATGAGGTTTGGGGATGGAGCTAGAGGAGGAGACAAAGGGTTACTGAAGAGCATTTCAGTCACCAGGAGAGCCATGGCTTTGTGCATCTGACTTGAATTAAAAATAAAGTGCATTTGATGCTCGCTGGCCTCTCAGGGCATGTTTTTGGCTTTGTGGAGCCCTTGTGAGAGTCTGTGTCAGCAGCAGTCTTGTCCCCCGGGAAGCACAGGGCTCGGGTGGCAGCAGGTCCTGTGGCTCAGGCTTGGAGATGGTGGCAGTAGTGCAGAGCTGGCCCTGAGGAGATCGCGGAGGAGATTGCGGTGCCATGGGGAGGACGGGAGCACCGCGGCAGTGACCTGGGCACCTGCTCCTGGCGGAGCAGGAGGAGCTGCAGCAGAAGAAGTTTTGGAGATCCATCTGCGCTGGAGTGAAGACCAGCGGTGCGCGGTGCTGGCCGAGGCTTGGCCAGGACCCTGCCTGCAGCGTGCCCAGCTGGGGTGCTTGCTATGAGCACATCTGTTCCGCCAGCACGAGCGGATTGCAGTGCTGGCCAGGGGCGCAGCAAGCCAAGGGGAGTCTGGGTTTGCACGCGCAGAAAAGCCTGGAAATCCAGCTATTCAACATGAAGCGCCGCTTCCTCCTCCTTCCTTAAGGGATTCCGTCGCCCCTGCCCCCACCCTTTGCACTCTGACGCTGTGTTTGTGCCTTGGAGCCGTGGAGATGAGCGTGTGATGGATGGATGGATGCTGCTTGTCTGGGTTTTTCACCACCATTTCCCCTGGGGCAGTCTGTCTGCTGGCAGAGAGCACCATCCCAAAAGATGGTATCTTTTGCAAACTCGACAGCTAACAGACAGCTTCTCTCCCTGCATATTTCCCCAAAGAAGAGCAGGCTTAATCTGGTTTTTATATGGCATATTTCATTATAATCTGTTTGACTTCCCATGTTCCCAATACACCCCCCGTAAATAAAACGCGAGGGGTGGGAGCAGCAGCAAAGCTGAGACTTCACACTCTCGTGACACTGATAGATTCCCATTTTGAACTGTCATGAGATTTAATTGCTTGCTGAGCCACTGCACTGCACTTTCAGACACATCCTGCCACATCCTGTTAATGAGCTTAGTGGCTGCATTTGCTCAGCAGTAGTTCTGTTTGCTGCGAATGAGGTGGCTTTTTTAGACCACCTATATCATTTTAAAAAGGTAGCGGTTATTAAGGTAATACCCTTGGCTTTAGCCATCTTAAACAGCACTTTGTGGACTCTTGATCTATAGTTTCCACTGGCACTTCTCATGCTCCAAAAAACCGGCACCAAGAAACAAACCCACAAGAATCTCTGTGCAAAGTCAGTGTTTGTCTAAGAGGGCTTTTGGAAGGCGGGTTGCTTTGGTTTGCATAGTAGCTGTCTCTGGCGTGATGGATCATGCTGGAACCCACCCAATAAGTATCTCTGTTCCCAATTAGAACTGGAAATGGAGCTGCTTACGAGTGCACAGAGATGATGGCTTGGGTGGCAGCTGCTACTGTGGAGATGGAAATGATCCATTGTAAAACAAATACATTGCATTGTATAGAAAACGGAGTGGTTGTTTTTAATTTATGATTCAAAGGGACACTGAAAAGTTGTTTAGCCTGCAGTGCAATGTGAACTAAATGGTTAGGAATGGCGATGTGCAGTTATTTTGGTGAATCAAAATCTGACAAAGCTCACCATTTTGTAGGGTCTGTGCAAATGCGACTCTTTTGGAGCCAGCATTTATTGGAAAAAAAAAAAGCGGATATTGGAATGAAGCTGGCGTGGGTTATTGCTTACTTTCCACCACTGAAGTCTAAGGACCATGATAAATAGAGAGGTGGCTACACTAAGCTGGTAAACAGAAACAACCATGTTAATTTAATCACTATGAAGGGGACACTGCCAAGTTAAGAAACATAAATTTTAATTATATGTACACACATGTATTTGAATTACAAATGTATGTACACTCTTTAGCTGCGACACCAATAATATCTGGGGTTATTAAAATGGGAAGAACATTCAAACAATGTTTATTTTTATGGATTATTTTTGTTGATTTAACGCATGTTTTCCTTGCTTCTGACTTTCAGTCTTTCTCCTTTCCTGTATCTTATATGCTAACCAGATGCTATTGTATTTGGAATATTAATCAAAAGGATATTTATCTATAAACTTTATTGAAATTTCTGTTTTTAGAAACTGTAATCTTTTAGTCATATTACTTATACTAGTAGTTATTAGCTGTAATAAAGATTATGCTCTCTGAAATTGCAGTGCCCGAAGAAGGGCTTGTGCTACAAACTCGGAGTTACAGTGGAGAGCATTGGAACAATTGGCTGGTAGTGAATGTTGCTACCTGTATTCAAAAAGGATTTGGGTGAGATTCAAGGATTTAAAGACCAATAAATTCTACCTGCACATTTGAGAAATTGATTGAAAGAGTAATTAGGAGTAAGCAGTAAAATGCTTGGGATAGGAAGATATAGGAAGTTCTAACTGCATTTTTTTCTGCAAAGGAAAATCATGTTTCCCTACTCTCATAAAATTCTTTGCATGATCCAGAAAGGACTAGTGGATAAGGATGTTGACAATTTGCCTAGACCTTCTGAATACCTTTGGTATGTAATAGGCCTCCAAAGAGAAGCAAAGTGTTGTCTGGATGCAAAACTTTCTGAGCAGGAAGGAGCAAAGTTGGGCGAGTTCCATTCCAGAAGGAGGCCGAGAGCCGGCGCGCCAGGTCCTGCACTGAGTCCGGTTGTGCAGAATGTGGGAACGAACGAAGTGGAGAGCGGGAGTGAGGAGTCAGGGCCAGAGAGGTCCCTGGGGGCCTCCTCGGCGAGATCTCAATGCGCCCAGTGAACGGGCAGTGGGATGGGCATTTCAGTTTGTTATGTGCTTGTGGAGTGTTACTTAATGGGGCTGCTTTTCCCTCTCACAAGGTTCCTAGTTCTCCTCAGTGTGCAGCTGTGGACTTTGCTTTAGGCTGCATACGGGTGATGCTGTGGGAAGAGTAAAGAAAATAGTCATGTGTTTGCTCAGATGGAGTGTGGGCCTTCACCTGCAAATGTTGGGTCCAATATTAGTCCGTCTCAGGAAGAGTATTAGGGAGAGTACCGAAGAATGAGAGGGAGATAGCACAAAGCCTTATGGAAGAACTCCCACAGCAAGAGTAATGGGGGAAAAAATTGTGATTGTTTATCTTTGAAAGGAGATGAGTAAAAAGAAATGATGGATAAGTTTGGTCAGGAACTTCTCCCTGTCTCATAACAAGAACAAAGTGGCAGTCAATAAAATAAAGTGAAAGAGCTAAAGAAAGCCTTCAAACCATAGTTTAATCACCAAACTCACTCGGTAGGAAGACATTGAGGGCAAAAGCATGTCAAAATGGAACAAGGGGTGGGCAGCTCTGTGTGTTGCCAGAAGAACCAGATTCAGGATAACTGTTTGAAAGTAATATTGCCTTTATCTGTTAGGGCTGATGTGATAGAGATCAGGATGAAAGGTAGTATTAGAGTAGGTTGTTTTTCTTTGTGTTTTTTTCCTGACAGGCTCTTAGCCCTTCTTCTCCAGCATCTGATGCAACTATGTAGGGGAGCACAACAAAGTGAGAGGCAGAGAGAGGCCAACATGGGGCACAGTTTAATTTCTTGGTCCAGGAAGGGTCTCCCTCCTTCTGTTCCGCTGGGCTAGGTGAAGTTGTGGTATTTCATGTGAAGATACATCTCAGATACTGAGCTACTGACTTCCCAGGTTCCTTTAGCATACAGCCATAAGAGAAAAAAAAGTCACTTTTCTAGCTTTCTTTGGAAAATCCTGGGGAGTTATGTAGGAAAGAAAATATTAAGGGTTTAGCAAAATGAGTTTTGCGAGCCCTGGTAGTGTTTACCTGTTTCTCTAGGGTAACATCTTTTACATTTTTAGAGGCTATGAGGTGTTTTGGAAACACTGTATGTAGTAGAGCTTTTTCTTAACAGAAGTGCTTAATTCCTGACTCCATTTCTGTATCCGATACAGACTAGCTCCTTTCCAGGAAGGAATGAATTCACTGCAAAGAAGTTATCTTTGGACCTTTGCAGATTTTATATTGTAAGCTCTACATTGCAAATATGGTGGTGCTTGCCATTTTCCACTGTCTACACCGACCTACTCCAGAAAGCAAGTGGCCTCTGCAAGGTACCAGAGGAGAAGGAAACCCAGGGATTTGATAGCAGTTAGCTCTGTGCGGATGGGAGGCAGCTGCCATGAATTTCTGTTCCTGTCATTTGCTGCTCACTAATTTAACTTCTTAGTGGCTCAGTCTCCCTGTCAGTAAACTAGGAATAAAAGTGTTACTTACCTTGCGCTGGCCTGACAGTGGTGTGTCAAGTTTAATAATTAAAAAACGCGTCAAGAGGTCGGGATACAAGGTCTCCTGGAGTGTTGCTAGTGGGGAGTAGGAAGACCACACAAAACAAACATGTTTTTAAAGACAGCTGATCTTTTCTGACCTTAAAGCCTACCTTTTTCCCCTGCCCTAATGTTCAATATCTCTAGAACAAGCAAGAAATATTTTTACCTTTGTATAAATTTCTCTTAACCCACTTGGCTTGCTCCTTCCCTTTTCTAATACATTCATTTGCTGAATGGATCCGTATCCAGAGACTGGCAGAACTTGTTGTGGTGAGCCCGTGTTTTTGTTACTGTTGCCCTTGAGCTGGCTTGAAGCTTCTCCTCTTGCCGAATATCTGGTGACCTCTTGGGCTTTGCAGTCCCGCAAGGTTCCAGATACTGAACAAATGCCCTTTGGCACCCACACAGTGGGCTTTGACACCAAGCCTCAGAGTTGATTATGGAGATTCTTCAGTAGCTATAGGCTTAAGTGTTGTGATTTGCACGTAAATCAAATCTAAAGTCCCTTCTTTGTATTGAAATGTCTGGATTTAGCACCCAGAGAGAGGCATGGTGACTTTATACAGGGAATTTCAAGCTATATGATTCACTTTTGACTCCTCTGTCTTTTTTACAGCTTGAGTAAGGGAGAAATGGGGAAGGTGGCATAAGGGGGGAGGACAGGCACAACTCAGTACCAGAACCAGAGGCCTGATTGAATAGAACTGCTTGGGATGAGCAGGGGAGTCAGTTCACTGTTGACTCCTTCCCATTGTGTGGATTGACCTGGGAGTTTCCTTTGAAAATCCCAGTGGTTTGGGCTTGCTGCATGGCTTGTGAATAGAATGGCTTGGGCTGGAATTCGTGCTGGATTTTCTGTGGTTGTTGGCTGAGCTCTGCTCTCCCACTTTAGAAGACTCAAGCAAGCGGGTTGTGGAAGTGCTCATCAGGGGCCCCAGCCACTGGCTGGCTTAGGGTTCTCACATATAGAGCAGATGTGTTCCTGGGACACAGCTGAGAGCATACAGCTCCTGGGATGGAAAGCTCCAGGGAGCTTCAGAACGGCTGGTTAACACTGCACAGCTCTAGGAGAAGTGGATGGAGCCGTGAGATCAGAACACCAGACGCTGATTTGTAAGCATTGGTACGTTGTTATTTTAGAAATCTGGTGGAAGGAATTTATTTTAGAAGGGAAGGAATGCTTAAGAAATCCATATCATGTCATCAGAAGCTAGGGTGACATTCAGGATGTCTCTGTGTTGCAGGATTGCTCTGAACAAGCACCCACACAAGTAGGGAAGAGGCCAGGGAGATGGAGTTCTTCCCTGAGTGTATTCCATACCTCGCTCCAACCAACCAAGGTTGATGCTGTCCTGCATCTCACACTCTTGGGATAGCATTCGGGGGGGAGCTCTGCTCTGCCCCTGCGTCTGCTTGGCAAGTTGCATGAAGCCCCTCACAAACCCTCATTTTCCTCTGGAGTCGGGTGCCCCAGGCCCGCCCCGAGCTCGCCGCCTTTGCTGCTCCTGCAGTGGCTGAGGTTCAGCCTGTCTTGGAGGCTCCGTTATGCAACTCCTAGCGCTGCTCACTGATGTTTCTTGATTTGTGTAGCACCATTTAAAACAAACTGAACATCTTCTCCAGTCAAAATTGTGTATTGATATTCAGGAAAGATTCAAGACATATCCCTTTTGTTTTCTCATTTGTAATTCTCAGCATTGACCCTTATACTAGTTTATACAAGCTTTCCACTTCTCCACATACGGAATATGTCCTGATGTAGGAAAATGCAACTTGTAGCTGTGCCATGTATACTGTGCCAAATGCAGATGTGTGTAATTGAGCTAGTTTGCTAATTCAGAAGACTCGATCTTCATATTTGCTATTTCATTATCTTAGAAAGCCTTGGTGCTTTTTTTTGTGATTTTTTTTTTCTTTATTTGAAACACAAGGAGTTTACACAAAGGGGAAGGACCTTTCTCCTGTTGCTCCATCATGGTATAATACATCCAGCCTCTTTTTCCTGTAAGCATACTCAGGGACTGAAAAGGTCCCGTTTTTCAGTGAGATAGACATGAATCCTATGAGGGGACCATGGAAATTAAAAGAAGAACCTGAAGAGCTGTTCCTCAAAGTAAGAGTGAGCCTGAAAGTCTGTCCGTCTTCTACTTGTCTTCTCTGTCCTTCTGCTGGGTTGCTGTCTGAGGGAGGTATGTGATGCCTCTCTGTCTTCTTTTGCAGAAGTTGATCTGCCTCTGAAGAAAGATGGCTTCACATCAGAAAGTACGACTCTGGAAGCCTTGCTGCGTGGAGAGGGAATAGAGAAAAAAACAGACACTAAAGAAGAAGACACTATACAGGAAATCCAGGTAAAGGAGATCTCCGTGCACTGATAGCAGAGCAGAATTTTACACTTTGTTTCTAAGCCTAGCAGATTTTGGCTTGTGGCAGAACATTGTATCTGCTGAGAGTTGTGTCATTCTGCTGTCAAGATGTTATCAAACTCTTGTGCCACATCATGGTGCTCAAAATGAACTCAGGGTCTGTACACCGGTATACTTCGTTCAGCTTTCCTCTTCTGTAAAACTCTGGGTCATTTGTGTTCTGCATGGCTTACCTATTGCAATTTGGAGCAGTATGAGGTTATTACATATAAAGCTGACAAGCAAAGGTGCATCCAAACAGTAAACTGAAATTTAGTGCCTCAGGTTTACAGGGAGTCTGGACATGGATTTGAAGATGGATTCACATCTACTGACTGTAAACAAAAGCATGTTGTTGCTTTTTCTGTTCTTCCTTAGGCTTGCTGAAAGACCTTTGAGAAGTATACAGACAACAGAAACCAGTAGAACTATTTTATTGTTAATTATCTTAGATGTTATGAATGATACAGTTAAGAGAAGTAGTCTCTTTCCTAGCATTACAGCTTTGAAAGTTACTTGTGAAGATTCCTTTTCATCTTCTCCCAGTTTTAAAAGTAGAAACACAGTTGTGAGACTGTCATAAAAAGAATGCTACTAATAAAAGGATATTGCCTGTATGCCACTTCATAAAGACATTTCAAATTTATAGAAAAGCGTGTCTCAGGGGAGCAGCAGCAAATCTTTGGTGATGCTAAAACACCCTTCTGCTCTGAGTCTCTGTCAGTGCTTTCTAGTGAAACCTATTGGCAATGTGTAAAACTTAGTGATTTTGGCTGAGACACAAGATACTGCATCTGTACTTGAAACTAGTGAAAACATGAGTGGGCAGCCTCAGCCTCATGCCAAGTGCTGCAGAAAAGCAGGAGAGTCAAATCTGCATTACTTGAGGCTCAGTCCTATTCATCTGATTGCTAATACTCCGTGGAAATTTCACATATGTAAACGGAGCCAGAGAGGTCTGCAGTTCCCAGCAACGTGGGTGAAGGAGCACTGTTGAAGAGGGAGCATCCCATGTTCACAGGCTCCGTGTGAGACCCTCATTAGGTTTCCTTCTTCATTAGTGGATCTGTTTATAGCTGCTTCCAGGGTCTCAAGGAGGCTTGATGCAGCATCTTTATGGAATGGACAAGTACCTTTGGATGCTGCTATGCAATCTGAGCTCCCAGATTGTTCCAGCAGCAGCCCAAGAAAGAGACTTCAGAGACAGTGGAATTGACAGAGGTCTTTGCACTTCTGCAATCTGGAGCAGGGAATGGATTTAACAATGTTTAGAGAGTCTTCAGCTAAACTGCCTCAGCTGTGACCTGTCATGTTGACGCTGTTTTCATCAGAACAGCCACAAAAGCCATGTCTTGCTGCTGCTGCTTATGCAAGCACAGCTTAGCTGGATGCAGTCTGCAACAGTGATTGCTGAAGCTTTCCTAGTGTTCAGCTTTCAACACACACTTTGGTGCCTGATGAAGGGTATCAGGACAAAATCTTATCCAGGGACTTTGTCCTTATGATCAATAAAAGGATGCAAATCTCTCCTTTGGTCCTTTGCATGCTCTTCTACATCATATTTTGAGAAGTCCTGGGTTCAGTGGGGTCGAGAATGAGCAGGTGGAATAGACATAGCTGTGATTCCCACCTCGGTGCCAGCCCTGCACCACCATCTAAACCAGCTGTGTGTGTCAGGAGATGACATGGTGCCTAGCTGGTCTAAAGTATATTGAGCTGGGAAATTGTTTATAAGACAAACTTGGAATAAAAGAGAAATTATATAAAAGGTGCAAATACTGAAAAAGATTTTAAACCTTCCTGTCCATTTTAAGATTTGAATCTGCATCATGGCTGAATGTTGTTGTCATTTAAATGGCTAGTGACACAGCAAAAGGGTTTCCAGACCAGACATTTAAGGAGTTGTACTCACCTCATGAGTGGCAGGAGAGGCTGGGACCCTACTCTATATTTCCAGCAGCACAATCAAGCATTGAGGGGAGCTCCAGGAGACTCCTTTCGTCATTAGTGGCCTGCTGCCTTGTCCTGCCTTTGGCCATGCTGTATCTGATTTATGCCTGTTTTCAGGGCTGCTAGCCTTGAGTTCATTCTCAAGAGGTTACAATTGTAAGATCAAGATGAAAAGGTTGAATTTCTCTGTGAGATGATAAATTGTGATTATTTTCATTTTTATTCCTATTCAGTAATTAATTGAAGGAACTTTTTATTGTTCCTACTAACTTTAGAAAGACCTGAACGTCCTCAGTGCTCTCGTGCACCAAGAGCTCTTCTATCAGCTTGCGCAGATGTGTATATGGTGTAGCCTCCCAAAGATGTTACTGTCTAGATTCAATAAAAATAGTAGAATTTGTGAATGAATTGTCAGGTTTTTTTTTTGCTAAATCAAGAAAACTCTGAGCTGCCAGCTGAAAAAGATTCCTCAAAGCTCCCTTCTGAAAGGTCATTCTCAACATCAGAGGGAAAATAAACCATTTAAGGTGCAAGAAACCAAATCCAAGATCATGCAACACTCATGCTTCCCAAACAAGGGAATTTATGCAGACCATACTGTCCTGGTCTATCAATGTACATGTACCTGTACTGTCGTGGTGTATCAGTGCTCAGTGATGCCCTGAAGGTGTTTCTTAGGAACTTGTTTTTCTTAGTTATCTGATATCAGTAGTATTTCTTAATGACAAATCCCTGAAGAACTGAGAGTGGAAGGGAAAGCAAATTTTGCTTTAAGTGCAAAGAAAAGGGGATTCTGGGATCTATTTTGGCATTATATCATTAATCAACTGTAACTTAATAACCTGTAGTCTCTGTGGTAAAGAACAGCGGTTGGTTGTGTGTGTGGTCTTCTTTTCTTCTGATCATTCCTGATTATTGTTCCACCACAGAGGGTTTTAGAAAACGATGAAAATGCAGATGAAGTGAATGAGGAAGAGGACTTGGAAGAAGATATTCCGAAACGGAAGAACAGGCCTAGAGGACGGGTAGGTGAATATTATACAGGAATGGGAATTAAAGAAGCAAATATATACTGCTTTCTAGTATATATTTTTCACATGTATTGCAGATGCAAAATATCTATCTATGGGTCTGTGGTGATGATAACCCTTTGGGTAAAACCAAGGTACACTTAATGGTTGTTTACATTTTTCCAGTTTATTTTTGCTACTCAACAAGAAAAAAAGATTGTTGTTACAGTGAAAAGATGGGGTAAATTTATTATAGTGATGTATTTATAACTTTAATGCAAACGATAATAGTTATGATGACATCCTGCTATTACAATACTTGTACTTTGAAACAACATTTGCTAATTACAAAAAGTAAGTTGGGTAATTTCAGTCATAAGAGCCAAACTAAAAATTATTAATAAAGGTAACTTGAACTATGTTAATACATTTTGCAACTTTCCCTAAGGTAGCATGTTGTGGCTGTCAGTTTGGCCCTCTTGAAGCCCATGAAGAATTTCCCATTTAATTGAAGTGGGCAAGAGCTTATCCTTAAGGGAGTCCCAATCCCATCTCTTACATAGGATGTCTTCTCCCAGTTTCAGCAGGGAGCCAGCTGAATAAGGAGGCCAACATTTTAAAACGTGGAATCAACATTTTCAATCGTGGCACCTTAAGTGAGGCATCTAAATAGAAGTGAACACAATTCTCAACAGTTTCGAGCATTTTCTTCTCTCTTTGGCTCCAGCAGGTGCTGTAGGGGCACAGGAGCTCCAGAGGTGCCTTTTGATGTTTGTAGGAGTCAAGCAAGAAGGGCCACGTTTGAGGCCAAATGAGCAGGATATAATCGCTTTTGAATAAGAGAGACATGAAACCACACTGAATACTTACAATGTACTTATGCATCAGACCTTCTCTTTTGATTTCTTCTGTTGTTGTGTTGTTTCATTTTTCTGCTCCTGTTTATTTTGGAGCTTAAGTCCTTTAATATAAGATCAAAGCACTTTAATAACTGGATAAGTATATATTTCACCTTCCTTATTCTCAAAATCACCTGAACCAGTTTCTTTCTTTCTTTCTTTCTTAGCCAAAGACCCCCACCTGGAAAAAAATTTTCCAGAAAAATGTAAGTTTCAGAAAGTTTGTATGAACCAGTAACCAAAACTAGGAGCTAGAATTGATACATGCACACAAACTTGACTGTAGTTATCAACTAATATTCCAGCTTAACAACTCTTTTCTAATAAGTTGCTCTCACATAAATTGGGCATGTTGGGCAGACTGAGTGAACAAGTGAATAGCAAATAGGAATATGCTACTTAGAGGAAGAGAATTAGCTCTATCATATACTCCAGGGCTATATAAACAAAGTCTTGAACTTATTGTTAAGTGCAAAATGGTACTCTCCCATTCAGGAAACGACTACTTTAGGGTGACTCTACTGTTTTTTCTCTACTACTGTAATGAAAGAAGTTGGAGGGTGCTAGTGGTCCCATTCATTTAGAAGTACAAATTTATATCATGTTTTCTGCCTTAGACTGATCACCTATTAAATACAGGATCAACAGAATCTCTTGTCTTTCTCTTGTAACTAACTCCTGCTCTGCTAGTGCCCTGACTCCATAGGGTCCAATAAAGAGAGAAGTTTGAAGAGTGCCAAATACTTTGAGCAATTTTCCTTTTTATTTGATGACATCAATAACCAAATTGAAATCTGGTATAAATTAGAATTTCAAGATCATGCCAGATTCCTTAGCTGCTGAAAACTGAATCAAAGCCTGAATTGCATCTGGTCGTGAGTGTTTTGCCACTTTTCAAGCACCCGTTGTCTGAGTCTGACTCAGAGTGGGGTTCAGGTCCCAGGATTTGAAATGAAGGGGTGTGAAATCTGGGCAGCACCTTGTTTTGGGGAAGGAATTGCTCAGGATGTTTTTAGGGAATAGTAGAGGGGAAGAACATGCATAGGAAACTAGATCCTGCACAGTGTGGCCTCTGGGGATTTGGAGAATGAATGGGAAGGATTGACAGCATTGATGCTGGTTTAGTGCAGTGGAATTGCTGTCTTGGCATTCCAAATTTCACATACCCCTTCCTTTTCCTACGGCATGATTTTCTTTATAATCCTGGACTTCTCCATCTGCCCCTCTGGCTACTCTCTGTGGCTGCTTCAGGCCTGCTCGAAGGCTCAGAGAGGCAGTTTGCTAGGAGATAGGGGAGGAAGGCAGCCGCACCTGTACAGGCTGTGTCCTCGTCAGCTGAATACCCCAGGGGACATTTTCAAAGGCACTAAAGACATTTAGGAGCCCAACTCCCATTGAGAGTCACTGACTTGAAAAATCTCCGCCTCTGTGTTCAGTGCATGAAAAAATATATTTGACGTGTGGTCATGACATGAATACAGTACCCTTGCTTTTCTGTAGAGAATGCTTTGAAGGGAAACAGCTGGCTGTAAGACTAGTGAAACTCCAAGCACCAGACCTTGAATTACCATCCTATCCTGGAAGATGTCTATATAAAAATAGTACCTTCATACTGAGCAGATCTGCTCTCAGTGTGTAAGCAGAGTCAGAACTCCTGATTAGTGATAAAAATAAGATTTTGCACCTTTTTTTTACAGCTCTGAAGAGGCAGTGCAGCTTGATAGAGTAGGGAAATTGGATTCCAGTCCGGGCACTGATAGAAATATTTACGAAGGGTCGATCACTTGCCCCTGTGAAGGATCTTTGATGAGCTGAGTACAGGAGCAGCCAGGGACCTAAATTTGGCTTGCAGAACATTTTGCAGTAATGAGGGAAGAAAGGAACTAGCCCAGGATTGATCTCACAGCCCAGAGTGGATTTACAGAGCTGACAGTCAAAAGATATTGCAGAGTAGCAGGCTGATTTTATGAGATACAGTCAGTAATGTGGCCTCCACCAAGCAGTTCTTGCTGAGTCCTTTTCCAGTGTGAGACTGCTTTTTGGTTCACCCTTACAAATCTCACTTAGGGTGTGTGTGCTGATCTGCACTGAGCTCATTGCAGATGCCTGATAGTATTTACTCCGACCAGACAGTGGCAGATCCGTGTCTTTCCTTTGGGACTGTGATAAGAGCAAGACCTGAGCAATCCCAGGGAAATAATACGTGAGGTTTCTGTGAATTTCTGTTTTGATAGAATCAGTGTAAAACTGTTTCTTGTTCCTTCACTTTAGATGTATGAGGGAGTGCAGCTCAAATAGTGCTAGTGCAATGCCACATCCATAGAAGGGAGACAGGACTTTTATGACCCTTTTGTTTCTGGAGCACTAATATTCTCATAATTGCAGTGTCTTTTCTGGCTTTACTTGATGAAACTCTGTCCCTTTCTGTTTTTCAAAGGACTTGAGTCAGGAAGTCTTGTTTAAAGAGAGACATCTACAATTTATTAACAAAACCAGCAGAAATAATTTGGTTACTTTTGCCTGGGATCAGCCTAGCTTGCAGAATTACTACAGGGCTCCATAGCCATCCAGTTTCAGATCACTTGCTGAAATGAAGATCTAGTCCAGAATTATTGTTATCTACAGACTGCACATTAACTATGGTGAAATAGTTGAAGGCCTGTGCTCAGTTCCCTCACGGCCTGTGCTGCTAGATGGGTACCAATGTCCCCTTGTCATCTCAGCAGAGCAGGGTCAGATCCAAGGGGCTTTGGTGCTGAATTCTGCTCTTATCCCTGGAGTTCAGGACAGATTGGAGTGCACTGTGGACAAGCAGAGGATTTTAGTTCCAGATTGTCAAGTCAGTATCCTTTAGGAACAATAAATTATAAAAGGGCCTTTCTGGATAATTCCAGTTCTCTACTATTGCGAATAGCCATGTTCCCTTTTCCACTAACTCACCAAAGCTCCACTTTGCAATAACCATATTAGCTTCGTCCTTACCAGAAGGCCATTTCAAAACCTTGCTTCTTAGCTAGAAAACAAAACAAAACCCCAAAATAAAAAGCAATCTCTCTTTAGAAATATTAAAGCAAATAATTTTAATTTTATTCTGTTCGGGACCTGGATGATTTAAGGGCTATGTGTATCCTCTGTCACCTGTTCATTCATTCATATTCAGTAATAAAAGT
>JAVCKT010009036.1:0-11314 GCA_032273925.1 Rhynchotus rufescens | reverse complement strand
TTTGCTGATCCTTCCTTAGCCTGTGGAGGATATAGGCATCCATTCTGTACCCATATGTGTGAAAAAGTACTAGGAGTGAAACGTTAAAGAACATCTTTGCCTACAGGATCTTTGGGAAAGTGACCTAAAATAGTGTTGCTCCTAGAATTAAGAACTGCATCTTAGGTTACCTGCTCATAACACCAGAGCTCACCTTCTGAAGCACTGTTTAACCTTTGCAGTACTGTTTTTGAATAACCTATTTAGACTACACAGCCTTCATGAAGGCAGTAGAATCCGCCCAGTGAGGTCCCTTAAGCTCTAAATACAGTTGTTAATACATGGTAGGAATGATTGTTTCCTGCAAATTAGAACAACCAGTATACTTATATTTTGTATTTATTTTAATTTTATATTTCCGTTTAGTCATATAATACATATTCAGCAGATAAGCACATAAGGTTTCACGCTATATATTGACACATCAATAGATGGAATCACGTGTACTCTTCCTTAACCCATCTGAAGTCATTTTCTGGTAATGACCTAATAAAACACTACTTGAGGTCACTTAGGATTATAATACGAGTTAATAGTTTACTAGTCACTTACACATGTGCAATTTCATTGCAGGAAAAAAAAAGAATTATTGTCCTAATGTAGAGTAATAAAGTTCAAAGTAGTAAAATCTTTCTCTCTTCGTCATCTTTTTGTTCATTTGGAAAGGATTTCATTGTATCTCAGCCTTTTTCCCTGGAATGGATTTAAAATCACTTCTGACTCCTTTTTCAAAAAGAGCTAGCTACCCCGATGTGGTTATCATCCTGTGTTCCTCAAATGAATATGTCTCCTTTGTCAAACTTCGAACCTAAAAGCAGAGCAATGGAGCTGAGGCTTACTTAGCCATACCACATATGGAAGCCTAAATTTAACTCCTTTCCCTGAGCCTTTTCCTGTCTGCATAAATTCTTTGGAGCTGCATAATTCTGTGCTGTAAAGCACAAGGTAAAAAGTAGTGGCTTAAAAAAGGCTTAGTTTGATAGAGACTCAAGAGGAAGTGGTCTCTGGTGAACCCCACTTGTTTTCATGTGGTCTTGGCCACTAACTGTGCTTCTGAAAAAATGATTAATGGCCATATAAGTAAAAATGACTGCTTTAAAGGAAAGTCTGTATCTCACATGCTTCAGTTAGCTCCCAGATAAAAAGAAGAATGTTACTCAAAGAAGAGAAAATTCAGGAAGGGTTCAGGGCTACTTTTGAAGGTGCCAAAAGAAAGTTATTCTGACAGAGCAGAGGTATAAAAATTGAGAATGATTGTCATTTTTGGTCTCCTAAAATTTATCCTGAAATCCTAAAATAAATTTACTGCTAGACAGACCTTTTTTTTTTTTTTAATAACTTCTTGTTACTTTCAAAGATGGTACATGTACAGGAGTGCCCAGGTCCTGCTTTTGATTTCAGTCTTTCAGTCTTTCAGTCTTTCAGTCTTTCAGTCTTATCTACATACATAAGTTGTATATATGATGTTAATCCGGCAGTGTGATGGAAGTCTTAGAAGGCCACACAAATGCTGTAGCCCTGTTAGCACTAGTCAGAGGGCCAATTCCTGGGCAAGCCGAAAGATGCCAGGAAAAGGCATCTTTTTAATGATATACCTGCCATCAGATTCTGGACTGACTCACAGCTAGAGGTACTTTGATAAAAATCATTGTATCTAGTAACCAAGACAGGTCTTCCAACATGGAAATCCCATGTGGAGCTGGCAGTAGTGCCTGTGGTGCCTGGCTCAGCAGTGGCTGTGGCGGGACCCAAAGGAACTGGTGGAGCAACGCCTCATGCTCTGAGCAGTCCTGTTCAGTGAGAGTCTGCTCCGTGGCCTTACCTCAAACATGTGAGAGATGCAAGAGGCACAGCTGCTGCCCTAGCACGGACAGTCCTGTGTGCTGCACAGCTCTGTGGGCTGCCCCATGGCAGAGTGACAACTAGGGTGCATCAGTCCCGCTCTGCTCCCATGAGGTGCATCTGTGCTGAGGCTGCCACTGCTGCCAGAGCCACCAACCCCGATCCTGGCAACAGGCTCTGTGGGGAGCTCATAGACACATCCCTGCTGCTCGTGCTGCTCTGAATCACAGGTTTGCAAATAGCAAACTGGGTACGCGCTTGCCTGTGTGTGTGTGTTGGCCTTTTCCCTGTGTTTGACAGCATCCCTTAGCCCATTTCTGTCTGTGCTTGAAGAAAGGAGAGAAAAAAAATCTTCTCTGTAAAAGCCATATTTGCAGCTGAATGCCATTGTGCACTCTCATATTCTCCCTCCTTCTCTTGCCCTCCAATATATGTGGAGGAGAGTCCTCTGTCAGCTGCATGGGTTATGACACGTTTAGCTCCCAAAGCGACACCTTCTAGCACAGTGCAAGGACAGAATAAAAGGCATGTTCTAAAGTAAAAGTAAAAACTGCGTTCAGTTCTGTCTTTATGCCATCTAAATGCATTGTAAATCACCTTGCCTAATTGGTATGCATTTTAGCACCTAAAAATGTAGGCAGAATGTTTCATTATTATTTGTACTGTTGTTTTTACTAGAGGTAAGACCTATAGATTATGTCTAGTCTCAAACAATGCAAAAACAGAAACAAAAAAGGAAAAAGAAGAGGAAGAGGAAAAGGAAAAGGTGAATTAAAGTTATTTTTCACCTGTGATGGGCTTGGCTAAAAGACCTTTTTGGAGAGGCTATGCTGGTCTCCCCTGGTGGGTGGCCAGCAGGGAAGAGCCCTCACAGGCAGATCAAAATTGCTCTGTCCATTTCCCAACGAGGTGATGAGGTGAGCAGGCCAGTGTGAGGAACGGAGCCAGTAACTGAGCTCTAGAGCCACTCTGCTCTCCCACTGTTGCCCGCTTCCAAGGCTGTGCTCTGGGTGCTGCTGGGGCTTCTTCCAGGAGTGGCCACCTCTTGCCCCATGCTGAAAACGCCAGGCTTTTCTCAGACTGACTCTTCACACAAGCTTTGATATTCCCAGGATTTGCAGTAATACATGCATGATGTGCTTTATCCACAGGCTTTATCTTTTACATGACCAGAGACTAATTTCATCTCTCTACTTAAATTCTGGCAGCCCACACTGACACCAGCAAGGATGTTTGGGGTCTGCGGTGAAGACTTCTCTTTTCTTTGATAACTGTAAAAGAACTAGATTTATATTTAGTGTCAGCACCCACGTGGGGAAAGTCCTTAATGAAAGGAATAACTTCATAAAACAGACTGGAGAAGTAATTTTCTTGTTCTCTTCTTTCTCAAGAAAACTGCTGCAGATGGGAAACGGCAGGAGATCATTGTATTGGACTCAAAACGAAGCAATGCTATTAATATTGGCTTGACAGTGTTGCCCCCTCCACGGACTATCAAGACTGCTATTTTGAATTTTGACGAATATGCCTTAAACAAGGAAGGAATAGAGGTAAGAAGGAATAGTGTGTTCAGCTCTGAATTTTCATTTTTTATTTTTTTTTTCAAATTTTGCCAATAGTGTCGGCCAGACTTTTCATGGAAGAGAGAAAAGGTGATGTATGCATTATTACTGAGCTATGCAAGTTGTCAGATTGCTGCAGCACACTCAGTGTGCCACATTCACCTGAGTTTGGAAATGCTCAGTAAATGTGGGATTCTGTGCTAATTTGTTAGTATATAAGTTTGAAAAGCAGTGACTTCAATTCCTATTGAGGTTTTCTGAATAGTGTGTATTCCTTCAAAGTTCAGTTTCATTAGAATTATTAAAATTCTAATAATACGTCAAGTTCTGCCTACACCCACATGCTCATGCAGCACCAAAGCTTAGGCAGGGAGTTTCTAGAGCTGACGCAACTGGTGCAGGGTTTAATAAAGTTCACATTCAGCTGCAACAGTATATCTAGTGGAAAACAAATACAGTGACTAGTTCTCCTCAAAATAGCAGCTTTGGGTTACTCTTGTTTGAAGCAAAGCAGTTGGTACAAAGATTACAGATGATGTAAATTTTGCCAATACATTACTTTGCAGATATTCTTATCAAGATCCAAGATGAACTCCTTTAGTTATTATTTTTTATCAAAAGATTTCTATGAAATGTAAAAGGAGCCTGCTGCTCCTCTGTTCCTTTTCATTGTGGTTGTAATGATTTCAAATGATTTTTGAATAAGCCTGTTATCATGCAGTAAGTACAATCTTCACAATTACAAATCTCAACCAATGTTTAACTGCATAGGTTCAGTATTGATTCTCAGTCAACTTTCAGTGAATCTATGATTTGGCACAGAGTTTCATATTTCACTCTCTCCATCTTTGCTATGCTGATTACAGAAGACAATGAAAAAAGCTGGCTAGATGGCAGTTGAGCTGCCAATAATTATATGCAAAAGAAATACTTAAAGGCAAAAGATTGTTAGCAAGCAGGCAAGACCTCATTTATCCTTATTAGTCTATATTCTTTCCCAGAGATGTGTTCCTTATTTGATTTTGTGCTATATTCATACATGCATAACATATTTCCAATCAGACTGAAAAAGTGACTTTGTAGATCAACAGACAGTCTCTCTACACATGGCCCAACTCAGAGTGGTGGATAGAGAAAGAAGCATCTTCATCTTGCATGTATCACTTCCTTTGAATTGTTGCGTTCCCTGGTGCACTGAAGTTCAGCTGCTCTGGAGAGCCTACCCTTTCCAATGCCTCCAAAATTTGTTGCCCATGTGCCAACCATTTGTGGTGTCCACAGTTGACAGTGTCTTGTACTACCACACCATCTTTTGGGTGGCCTTTCCATTAGCTGCCAGAACCCCATAGTTTCATTTAAAACAATACATATGATAAATAAGGCAGATTTCAGATTGAAGAATTCAAAAGTCAGGAAATGATACACTGTTGATATACTTACCAGTGGCTGTGGTAACAGGGAACAAGAGGGAACAAATGAGAGATATAAATTTTGGAGTATTTTTAAGCTGCAAGGACAGAAGATATTTAGGATCTATGATCACAGGCAAATGAGATGGCAAAAAAAAACAGTTGATTTTTCTCCCTGAAGACTGTCTTGCCTAAATGACTTTGTGAAAATGCACGGAAATGAAATATGTGTATCGCATGGCCTTGTGTCACTCTGTTGTGTTACATGGCCTTGTGTCACTCACAGCATAGGGGCTGTTGAAAACACATTATTTTCCACTTTATCTGAAGAATGCCATACTGTGGCCTGCATAATGAGGTAGCAATCAGGTTGATTTATGATTTAACGGTCATATTAAATACCAGTTTCCTTACGTACCTTATGTTACATTTTTATCTACTTTTGCTGTCAGCAAAGTCTAAAAAAGAAAGAAATAATAGATATATTGGCAGATGGTAGACTCATCAATTTTCAGCACTGAACAAATAGTTCAAATTAGTCATAGGGTGAACATCCCATCTTCGTGTGCTCAGCAGCACACAAAGAATGTAATGATCAGCAGGGTAACAGTGACTTGTTCAAGCAGATTAAAAGCACTAGTGAGTTAGCTGTTGTGAGGGAGGCAGTTGTACCCTGTTGAATGTTAGCAGCAGCCCTGATTCTACCAAGGCAGCAACACATTAACAGCAAGGGTGATTTTTGAGGGTTAAAGGCTCTTTGGCTGGATGTTCCCCTTTTCACATGCTACAGTACCAAGCCCAGCAGCACAGCAGACTCACAGCACTTGGACTCAGACCATTTTTGTCAACTGCAGCTGGTTTGTGGTGTTTACATAAAGCTTGAGGAGGAGGAGAGTCCCTGTGGAAATAAAGCTTACTGTTTTGTTGCCCTCTTTAAAATGCCCTAAAGCAGTGCAAAATCTCCAGAGTTAAGGCCCTGCACCACCACAGAAATACTTGTGGGATCCCTGGGTCGCTGCCAAAATCCCTAGTTATTTGTAGGAGGCAATTGAGAATACTGGTGAAGTGTTAGCCTTCAAAAATGCATCAGAAGCATTTTCACATCCATCACATGACTACTGCTGAACTCTCCATGTATGGATGTTCACATGATCCTGTTTTCAAGCTGCCCTGGCTCCCCTGAAGAGATGCTAGGTTTTTGTTGCTGTTTAGGAGAGGAATAGGCATTGGAAGGCCTAGCTTCTAAGGTTTCTCTTCCAAACACCTCTTCTTGTGGATTTATGACTAAGCTTCTCTTTTTCTGCTTAACTTTTAAATACAGGTTTTGGTTAAACACTGAGAAGTACTCTGAAACAGCTACTTAAAATCTGTAATTTGATCCTAGGTATGATCCAAGTTACAGATTTCAGCATCTGTGGATTGATGGATAGCATGTCTTAAAATCAATTGACACATTCCACCAATCTGAGTAGACGTGCATCAGAATATTTTCCAATCAGCCATTAACATGGGAAGGAAAAGTACTGAGTGTATTGAGAGATTTTTTTCTCTCTTCTTTTTTTCTTAGGATATGAATAGATTGTAAGCTTATGTTCCTTATTAAAGTAGCAGCTTGCAGACTTCAACACTTACTTTGGTCCAAGGTGAAAATAAAGCCATTATATTGTTAAACATAGCCCAAGTAAGGAGATTTTTCTGTTAAAATGAAAGGCACAGGTTAGTGCCTAACCGGCATTAACAGAAAGAAATTGTTCTTTCTTTATGTTTAGGGAACTGCATACCAAAAAAAAAAAAAAAAAAAAGAGAGAGAGAAAGAAAAAAGGTCAGCAAGACAAATGCTGTCGCTGAAATCAGAGTCCCAGTTCAGCAAAGCAAACATTATTTGCTTGCTTAACCCTTGTTCTCCACCCAAGTGGCTAGGGAAGAATTCCTTACTATCTACACTTAGTTGCAATAGTGTACAATGAGCCAGATGAATTATCAGTATTGGAAGGGGGCAGTTGTGTTACTTTGATGAATTGGCTGTGTCCAGTGCTGGAACGGACTCTGGTTTGGATTGGCAAGGCTGAGAGCTCTTTGGCTGGGTTTTTATTCTTCTCTTGTTCCCTCCAAAACAGCCACTCTCAATATAGAGGGGTACAAAAAAAAAAAAATCAGATGAATAAACATAGATTTTGTTAAAAATCTACTGCTCTTTTTTAATGAAGTGTTAATCAGCTGGGTAGAGATCTCAACTTATTGATGCACTAACATTGTTTTGGCTTTCTTTTTCATTTTAAAGTGAATTTAATATATTAAAAACACATTAAGAAGTAGTTTTTTGGGAAGAACTAGAAGGAAAACTGCCACAAGTAAACAAGCTTGTAAAATCTAAGAATTCAAATATACATTTTTTTGAGCAGTACTGACAGCACAAAATGAAAATACTGAGATACTTTTTCATCAATATTTTAAACCTGTCAGATAAAAAGAGAAAAAAGTCTATATGATATGTAATGTATAACTTAGCTTTGAATTCAGTGAGCAGTCCTTAGAATATTGTCCTCAATTCAGGTTAAATATTTAGGAATGACTACTTAGGTTGAAATAATTACCACATTGAATTGAGAAAGCAAAACAAACTAAACAGAAAGCAATAATGATGACAGCAGCAAGGGCCAGGAGCTCCTGTTGCAGCACAAGGTAGGTATAGCAATTCCACTACACCTTCTCTGGGGACTAACATTTCCTCCTCCTCCAGGCTTCCCTCCAAAAAAACGGTTTGCCACTTACTGAAGTTGTCAAGTTATGCTGCAAGAAATATCCCTGCAGCTGCAACAGGGCCTCAAGTTACTTCTGTATACCCATGAGTGCACTGAAAGATTCATTGATGTTAAGGCTGGAAGGGGCCTTAATATCTCTTCTGACCTGCTGTAAATTACAGGCTACAAAATTTTACTCCTTCTCCAACCCTCTGTCCATCTATAATTTGCAAAAGGGTGGCCAATTTTGATTTAAAGGCATTAAAGTAGAGGAAACCAGTCCTAGCCATTCTCCCTATTTGACCCTGTGATTAATCATGTGTTCGACATATGCTTAAATAAAATGTTCTAAATATGCTTAAATAAAATGTATTTTTATACATATGTATATATGTACATTTGAACAAAATGAAGATGTTCAAGATAACAGATAATTGCTTTGGATTCTTTTGTGCCGAATGTGCTTGGTTAAGGTGCTATCCGAACTTTAGTGTCCAAGACTGAGGACTTCTACCATTGCTAAGAATTGCCAGGGTGTAAAACAAGCTCAGATGAAGTCAAAGCAAAGCCTTCAGTGGAGTCCACTGCTGGAAGATTTACCCCCAGATTATCTCTGTACCATCATCTCCCGCCTTCCTCAGTTTTCCAAACCTGTATGTCTCACTAGCAGGCATGTTTTCCCCTTCCCCCCATTAACACTTTTTATTCTCTTTTCTAGAAAATTCTGACCATGATCCCAACCGAGGAGGAAAAACAGAAGATCCAGGAGGCCCAGATGGCCAATCCAGACATCCCTTTGGGCAGCGCAGAGCAGTTTCTCCTTACCCTTTCCTCTATCAGTGAACTCTCAGCCAGGCTCCAGCTTTGGGCCTTCAAAATGGACTACGAGATAGTGGAAAAGGTAAGATGGACATGGAGAGGGGGAGAGATAGGGACAATTTCAAGTCTTTACTAAAGCCTTCTCAATCTTCATTATTATATGAGCATATGTTTTGCAGGTTCATATGGTTAATGAACTCCTTTTGTTTTGGTGACTAACAGGAAGCAGCGAACATGTACCTTCGTAATATATTCCTTCTATAAAAGAAAATTAGAAGTTACATTTTACTTCCTCTAATTAGGCAGTAATGATATTGGACAAAGAAGGCCAAATTCTTAACACATTTCCAGATGTTGTTATTCAGGAAATATATTGTTTAAAATTGGTAAGAATTTATTTTCAGATAGATTGAGGGAGGACTACAGGCTTCAGCCTTATATCATGAAAAGTGAGGAGTGATCTTAAGTCCTTCTGGCGTAAGGAAAACAACATTCATGAATGTTATTTCTGCTAAAAACATCTTTCAGAATTTGAAGAGCATCCTTCAAGGGTGTTCAGTTGAATTGTGAACAATTGTTGCTTTTTTTTTATAGATGGCATTTATTGAAGGGGCACTACAATCAAATTGTTTTGTATGTGATCACATGCAAAAATTCCAAAATGATAGCATATAATTTTGGTGGATAGGTGAAGCAGAATTAAACTATCTGGGGAATTTCAGTTGCTTACTGACTTTTACAGGTTCTTCCCAGAATCTCTGTACAGGTAACTTCCTCTGGCTGAATTTCTGTTGCATTCCCCATACATTTCTCTGGGTAATTCAGGCAGTTCTGTATATGTTAGTATATGTTAGTTTTATATGTGTATCTCTACACCTGCGTGCCTATTTAAGATTTGATATAACTTTCTTTGTTATGGATTCTAAGAAGCGGCATATACTTCTCTGGATGTTTCTTAAGTTTATCTATGCTTATGAGTTTATACAGCATAGTTTATACAGCAGTAAATTCATATGCAGGTGGTACAGGTAAGCCTATTCAACTTTTGCACTGTTTTATTAGATTTTAGGAGGAGCTCTCACACTAATGTTCAATATAAATTTTCCTAATTATGAAATTTTATTACATTTCAAAATGCAAATTTCTGACTTACAAAACATAAAATCTCTGTACTTGGCTTGAATATTTTTTTGCCAGATTTTTCTCTGGTATAGCTTCTTAGACTTCTTGGAAGTTAGCATGTGGCTAAATCCAACATGTTAGGTGAGCAAAAAGTTAGCTGTAGCTGTTGGGCAGTGTCTATACTTAGAATTTCTATCTTTCTCCCTATGAAAAAAAAAAAGACATTTAGGGCTCTACTAAGAAAGCTTAAAAAAATTAATGATTTTCATATTGTTGATCCCCTAGTGTTTTTGTCACAAGTCTACCAGCGTGTTAGTATCAAATGTCTCAGTTATCTACATTACTCACTGAAGTGGTTGCAGAATCACAGAACCAAGTTTTTTATCTATATTGTAGGAAACAGGCTGAAGTATAGTACTTACTATAAAATGATGCAATGATTCAGGAAATAGCATGCAATAATTGTGATAAAATAGGAGAAGCCTATGATAAGTAATTTAACAGACAAAAATATCTCTGACAGTCAGCTTGGATCTTATTTGGGCAAAATGGATGAGACATATAGGATGAGACATCAGAGGTACAAAAGATCAGTTGGGGCTCTCCATGATCAAAACGTTAAACTTAAGTTCCAGGTAACCAATAAACATAAGCCTTATTTAGTCTGTGGTAAGATGCCATAGCATATCCAATTATATATAAAGTATTTTATATTTCTGTTTAAGCTAATAGTAGAATTCCATACCCTGGTAACATCTTTCTACTCTATGTTCTTGCAGAAGATCCATTTGGACAAACCTTTTCTGAAACTTAGGTGCCAAATCACCTTTGCAGTTCTTAACCATTTTTGTCCAGTATCTACATGTGTGAGTTTCTGGGTTTTTTAATTAGGAAAATTATTAAAAGTTGAAAATACACTCATGTTATTTTTGAAGTAATACCAGTATCTTATGTAGGAAATCAATAACCCCAACTAGTATTTTAATGTAGGCTGCAAGATTCAGTGGGTCCATGATATCAATTGTATGAAAATAAAGACCTGAATTGCTGACATAAGGCCAGGCTCTAAGGTTATCCAGCTGTTTCTTAGACTTATTTGCAGATTGGCTTAGGCAGAGATTTCATTTAAACAGAATTTAGCTCCATTTCTGATGACCTAAAGGAAAAATGATACTAAATTGTTCAAGAAAAGATTAAGCTATTTATCAAGAGTGAGATACTGTTCATCTTTGTAAGAATGGTTTTCAGAGATAATGAAGGAAATCTTTCTTGGATTCATTTTAATTAACTAAAATAATTCAGAGTACATTTTCAAGGAGCAGTCTTAGTCTGTGAGAAGCTGAACTGAATGAGTGAATGCTTATGCTTGGCTGCTTAAAGCCTATGTACCAGTGACAATTAAGGTCGAATTGCAGTTTCACGATAAAACATTACAGCCACAAAAAAATATATATTTTACAAAGTTTGATCAAATTGATGCATTATTTTGCATATTAAAAATTACGCATCTAAAATAAATAAATGAAACTCCAGTTCATCTGTTTTTTTAAAAAAAAGCACACGAATAATGTTTTAAAATGTCAGCAGATATAAAAGGTGCTCAATGATTACTATAAGATCAGCAATGGAAAAATATTTTTTCTCAATATCTTTTGATGTTATGTTTTAAAAGTGTAAACAGAGGAGGTAGAATTACCTAAATCTTCATTTTCAGATTTTTCATTGCTCAGCACCTGAAAAATCATAATGTGTTAATTCTAGCTCTTTGTACTAAATTATT
>JAVCKT010009035.1:0-10196 GCA_032273925.1 Rhynchotus rufescens | reverse complement strand
GTGGTGAAGTCACTGTCCCTGGCAGTGATCAAGAAACGTGTAGATGAGGCGCTTAGGGACACAGTGGTGATGGGTTTATGGATGAACTCAGTGATATTGAAGGTCTTTTCCAATCATAATGATTCTATCTTATATTAAAATGAGAATTATTTTAATACTTATAAACTAGAGGCAATTGCAGCAAAAGCTAAGCAGAAAAATGACTTCATACCTATAGAAGTAAATTTAGTTTACAGAAGTGGACTTGTAATTCTTTCATTCCTGACAAAGATATCCTTGGGATGCATGTGGCCAAGAAAAGCTTTTATTTATTCATTTTAAGTTTGATTGGATATGAAGATTTGAGATAATTTGTTTTGTCTGATCAAACCTTAAAACGTCACACTAACAATTAGTTTTGAAATGGTCTCAGCTCATTTTTTTCCTTTTTTTATGAACTATATCAAAATACAGCTAAAAGGCCTTCATTTGCCTCCCCCACTAGTTTCCGCTTACTGATCTCAGTGAAAGGTTGTGTGAATTACTCGAAACAAAAAGATAAGAGTTCAGAAAAGCAGAGTGCAGTTCATACTTCAAAAAACCTGCAGCACATCACGCTTTGCATGTGGTATGAAGTCAACCATGGTACTTAAGTATCACTTCTGCTAGTAGCCCCCTTTTTGCAGCAAAGTGGGGTGTAATATTATTTTATGGTAATTGAATAAGAATTTTGAAAAAGTAACTTCCTCGGCCAAACCGAAGGAAGTGACCTGTGGTTACACAGGTATTTTTTCCTCAGAAGAAATGGACTCTGTCAAGCTCATCATTGGAGGTGGTTTCTGATCTGATCAGTGGCAGCCACAGAACCACGGCCTTCGCAGTGTTGTGTAAACCTAAGCAGTAAGAATTTTCTACCTCTTTTCACTTCACAGTGATTCATAACTGCAAACTGGGAGGGCCTAAACCATGCCTGGAGGAAGTCGCATGTGGCAGACACTTAGTTTTTGGTTGGTCCTTGTTTTGGTTTGTTTTTGTCCTGATCATGGAGACAGGCGACTGGAGACTTGAGCTGTCGGGAGCCACGTGAACTGTGTAGCTGGAGGAAGGGACCGGGGTTCATGGAGAGCAGCGAGTCCCAGAGAGAGCCCCAAGGGCTGGCCTGGTGGCTCCCGCCTGCCTGTCCATTGCTGTCCTCCTCCTGGGACTTGGTGTGTCCCTCCCCGCTTGTGAGGCAGCGCGCGGAACTGCAGCTCCCAGCGCCCAGGCGCCGCCTCCCAAGCGCGGAAGTGCAGAGGTAGCCGGAAAAACGTTGCCTGTCTCTCCTTCCTTAGGCCTGAAACCTCCCCCGGGGGCAGCAGGGGACAATGGAGTTCTCCAGGCGCCTCTTCGTTATCAGCGAGTTGCTGGCCACGGACGACCTGGCGGCTCTCAAGTTCCTGAGCCTGGAGTACATTCCTTTGAGGAAGCAGGAAGCCATCCAGGAGCCCAAGGCCTTCTTCCAAGCACTGCAGGAGAAAGGCCTGATCTGCGACAGTGATCAGGCCTTCCTGAAGGAGCTGTTCTACCGGATCAATCGCATGGACATCCTGGTTTCCCACCTGGGCTCCAGCCGGGAGGAGATGGAGAGGGAGCTTCAGATCCCGGGCAGGGCGAAGGTGTCTCCGTTCAGGTGAGTACCTGGGGCCATGGCTTCCCCCGGCAGCCGGGAGGGCAGGAGTGTGAGCGCTGCACAGGTGCTAGCAGCCAGGCTGCCTCTTACCTGGGAGTTGTCTCTCTCAGAACAGTTTCTTTTTTCATTAGTTAGTGTAAGTTTTACCACAGACCTGAACCCCAGGCTAAGCTGGGAAGCACACACAGGTTTCTACACTTTCTAGAGGGAAAGCAGGTGCAAGCTGTGAAGGATTATTTAGTAAAATTTCTGTAAAGCGGAGAAAAGAAAACTGCACTTTGGTGAAATATTTTTTCACTTCTACCTTGGTGTTCTGCACAGTGGCTTGCAAACAGCGATTCAAGCTTGTTCAGACACATTCTCTCCCAGTGTAGATGCAGTCCAGCTCTACCCTGCATCTCACTGCATTGATTGTGTAGCTGGCAAAAATTTCGCTGCTCCTAAGGAACTGAGTGATGTGAGGAGCTATTATTAGTCATGGCAGTGTGGCTATTCTTAGTTGCAGAGAGTTTCAACACAATTCTTAGAAAAATGCACGTCTTGCTAATTGCATCTGAAAAATGGTTTGACTCTGGAGTGTCTCCTGGCACTGAAGTTCCACGGGTAAAAAAGGAAAATGTGTCTATAGATGGGGGCAGAGCACAGTTCAACAGTATGCTGTTAAACTGCCCTAAAGGAAATTGTGTCCTCTACTCCCTTTCTAGGTACCTGCTCTTTCAGTTGTTTGAAAACATCACCACCGAGGAGCTGAAGTGTTTCAAATTTCTTTTGGGAAAAGAACTACCAAAATCCAAGCTGAACACTGAGAGTGTAAGAATGACTTTAATCCCATTTTTAATCATTATTTTAACCTATGGATGTATTTTAGTGTTACTGCTGGGAGTGAGTGCCACTGATACTGAAGAATATCAGGAAAGGGTGCATGGTTGGCCTCCCATGAGCATGGGACTCGGTCTATGCTAGTGTTGCTTGTAGCCCCTGTAGCAGTGCTACAGGCCGGGGAGGTTGGGCTGCTCCAGTGACAGGCACTGAGGTCTTAGTGCTCAAGCTTAATACAGGGCTGCGGGGACTCAGGGGCTTTTCATAAAAAGTGGAAATCAGTGGTAATTAGCAGGTGGACTCATATTTCCCAACTTTCTTTTGGCTGCTTTCTAGACCCTTATTGAATGCACAGCTTATCCACTTTATGTTTCCAAAGTTAGAAAATACTTGGAACTAAGAAGCAGATTCTTAACAGAGCTAGGGCAAAAAAGCATGGGTTTCATTTATGGCCCATGGAAATCCAGTTGCCCTTATGCTATCTCAGCTGTAGTTCTGACTGCTGGGTACTTGTCCTTCCTCAGAGGAGAGACTGGACATTCAGTAGCCATTCTAGTAAAGCCTGGGGGCGACCAGAGCACGTTGCTGCTTGCTCTTTGGTGTGAACTCATGACCATGGGGTCATCTCTCCCTTCAGAGACTAATCTCTACACCATGCTTGCATGGTTGGATTCAGTTTATCCACTGCCGGAGGCAATCCCTGAAATGATTCTTGCATTTTAGTTAAGTGCATGAAACTGCCACTGGAAAGCAGCTGACTGAAAGCAGAAGTCAAGTGTAAAAATGAGTTAGAGAGCAAAAAATATGGCATATTCTTGTATCTAGATAAGAGTGGTGATCAGCATTTCTGAAGAACAGGAGGGAAATGAGCATGTCTTGAAGAAGTTGCTTAGCTGAGTTGAATTAGCTGAGGTACCAATCAGGTACCTGACTCAGTGTGTGTTGTGGGGCAGGGGGAGGTCACTTGGGCTGTCAGTACATTTAAAGCTGGCTTGGGTACATCTATACGTGCAGCAGCTTCCCTCCCCTTGGCAGCATGAATGTACCCTAAGGAGAAACTGCCTTTCTGATTGCCCAGACAATGATCGACGTTTTCACTGAGATGGAGAAGAAGGGGATTTTGGGAGAAGACAACCTAAAGGTCTTGAAGAGTCTATGTGAAAAAGTTGACAAGAGCCTCGTGAAGAAAATCGAAGAGTATGAATTAAGCCTATGTGGTAAAACAAAACAAAACAAAACAAAAAAACAACACAAAAAGACCTCTTTCATATCAGTTACTTTTGAAGTGACCAGTAAGTGTCATGCAGGACTAATGATAAATGCTTTTCAGGTCAGGAAGAGATGCTCTGCACAGAGGGACAGAGTAGCTCTGTCATCCTAGGAATCACTGCAGGTAACACCTCCAAAAATTTATTTAGGCCTTTTTTCTCAAACTTTTGGATTCTGTATGCCACTCACAGCTCACTTTACAAAGGTGACTGCTTAAATAGGGACCAAGTACCCACTTACTATCAAAATATTTCTATTCTCTTTTAACTTTTCCTTTTTTTTATGATTTATAACTAACAGAAACATCATAAAAACACACAACTTAGTATTTTCAAAGATGAGTTATCTCTGGAAATACTTGCTGATAAGGAGTATAGGAAAAAGGCTTCTCTCCTTTCTCTTGCACTACTTATGTTACTTACACATACCTTTTTTTTTTTATGTATGTTCAGACCATACCATACGGTCAGCCTCGTTTCTGGCATCTGACTCTCCTGCCAGACACCAGAAATATACACAGGTAAGTCGGTTGTTTTCTTAGAAACATCATGATCATCATCTTGTGTGAGAAGGAGTCATCCCTCCCTGAGGTGAACAGTTACTACAAGCACAGCTGTTAAAGTCTGTGTCTAGAATAAAAGAGAAAAAGGCGCCACTTGTGTAATTAGCTTTTTCTGGAGCTGAATCAGAGGCAGCAACTGCTGCAGAAAGCTTCAGAAACCTTTGAAAGTGAAGCAAGATATGTTCTGATTCCAGGCAATTTGCAGTTTGCTGAGCACATTAGCAGTATCCCTGATGGGCTGAGCTTCATGATGGGGGCAGGACATGCTGTGCACAGAGCACAGACCCCCTGTGCCCAGGGGGGCAATGTCTCGCCATGACCATGGAGCAGAGGTGGCTGGGGAAGGCTGGCCAAAGAAGTCCAGGGCTGAGAGGCGTTGGGGGAGAGTGCAGTGGTTTCACCCGCGTGCTGTTGTTCCAACAGCTCGAAGTTTACAAAATGACGAGCCGCCCTCGGGGAGTGTGCCTCATCCTCAATAACCACAATTTTGAGAGAGTGGGGGCAGAAGTGGCTGGACATAAGCTAAAGGATCGGAAGGGGACAGACGTGGATGCAGGTACGGTGAACATTTAAGATGAGTTTGTATAGTGTCACTTCATGGAAAGTGGACTAGTTTAAGGATAGAAAATGCATTCCTTAATCTGCACTAAAGGTGCAAATGTCAAGCTTCCCTCTCTAGGCTCCTTTCCTTGCAGCAGCTGATTCAGCTCTGTTTCCTATCTTGACAAACCCTAATCAACCCATCAGGGGCTTCTCTGGCTCTCTAAGAGCAGCTCACTAGCATTTTACTTAGTTTTCTGCAACCTTCAGCAGCAAGGTTAGCTGTGTAGTAAATTAGAAAATAAGGTTTTCTTAATAGCTCTGTACACTTCCAGACAGAGGAAATAATAAACAGCAACATGGCATGGAAGCCTTGTAATGAGAACTGGGGGTACTTAATGATATGAGCAGTCAGAGCACTAGATGATTTTTTCCAAAGCAAGAATGTAACTACCAGTTACAGAAGTCAAGCAGGATTAAGAAACATCTGGGTTATCTATACTAATGTAATTTTGGAGGGAATAAAAAATGGAAGAAAAAGCTTTATGACACTCTAGTCCAGTTCTCTCTCTTTGTTTTTTCTTTTACTTTCTAGCGGCTCTAAGGAAAGTCTTTAGCAAGCTTCACTTTAAAATAGCAGAATATAAAGACCTCACAGCAAAGGAAATCCATAACGTTGTGAAAAGGTACCAGCATGAGGACCACAAGGACAAGGACTGCTTTGTTTGCTGCATCCTCTCTCATGGAAAGAAAGGCATTATATATGGTGTTGACGGTCAGGAAGTACCTATCCAGGAACTGACCACTTATTTCACTGGGCAGAATTGCCACTCACTTGCAGGAAAACCAAAAGTCTTCTTTGTTCAGGCCTGCCAAGGAGATGCTCGCCAGCAAGGTGTAGTCATTGAAGTGGATTCTGCAGAGCAAGATTCTTCTGTAGAAACAGATGGAAGACTGCACCTGGACTTCATCCCCTCGGAAGCAGACTTCCTCCTGGGCATGGCTACTCTGCAGGACTATGTTTCCTACAGAAGCCCAAGCCATGGCAGTTGGTATATACAGTCACTGTGCCAGCACTTAGAGGAGAGCTGTCCTCGGTAACTATTTTTTCATAGGCTACGCCTGGGTTTTCCTTCTGAATGATGGGAATTTGGTTTGGATGCGGAGGCAGATGATTTTTGGTAGGGAGTGCTTGCTCAGGCTGAAAACAGTAGTTTTAGATAGAGCAACAAGATAAACAGATTGCTAAAAACAATTTACCTCACTGCTGAAGCCTTTAAAACAGGATTGATTAGGGCTGGTGTAAGGCTTGAGATACATGAGAAAGCATTAAGTTTTCTGGTATTAATCACTTCTCTAATACAAAACATACCTGTATTTTTGCAGAGGAGAAGATATTCTCACCATCCTGACAGCAGTGAATGAAGAGGTGAGCAGAAAGCTTGACACGCAAAATGCAGGGAAGCAGATGCCACAGCCGAGTTTCACACTGAGGAAAAAGCTCATCTTTCCTGTCAACTGAATGTGAGGGAACTGCAGAGCAGCAACTGGAAAACTGCTGGTACAAGTTCAGGCTTTGGTAAACATTACTGACAACTTGCACTGTCCGCTTTTAGCGCAAGAGCAGCTGTTTTATAGCTCCTCAGCTATATTTTCAGGCAATTATATTTTATATGACATTTTATACTTGAGAATATCTCTGAACTAGTTTCTGATTTGTAGTTTGCTGGCTAAAATACACTCATTGTTCTATCAATCAGCTGTACTACATTGTTGTTTCTTTAGTAAGATATTGTTCCAAAAGTGATGGAACACATTGCCAAATTTAAGAGACAACTGTTACAGTCTTGTGTATTTTATGCTTTGCTTTTGTAAAATAAAGGAGAAGGGTTGCAAATTCTATTTAAAATTTGTAAAAGTTACAGTCAGAGAATATTCTCGGATTAGTGATCACGATAAATGGACCAGTCTTCCTCAGCACAGCCTGACAGCACCACAAACCTAAGAGGATCTTAGCAAGAGGTGCTAGAGCAGCAGAGGCACAGCACAGGATGCACAAGCTCACATCGGTGCTCTTAACTCTTTCTTTAACTCGGTTTTAGAGACTCAGCACATCATCTCAAGACAAATTCAAAACTTTTCCTCTGTCATCTTCAATGAGATGTGGAGGTGCTCAGTATTTCAGAGCATCCTCCTCTTCTAGCAGTCCTAACAATTAAATCCACTGTCTCAAGTGCAGCCTTGTGGCTGAAAATGGCCTGTAGCCAGTTTCACTTACCTTGCTGGTCGTTAGATAAGTGACCACCTCCTCAAAACATTTTTGTAGTACCTCCTGTGATCAGAGAACTGGGAATGAAGCAAACTGTGAGTAGAAGGTAAAGCTCCAATTTGTTAACTATTTTTTTTATTGACATGTTCATTCTGTTACAATCACAGTACAGATTTCAGCATTAGATGATGCCAACATAGGCAATGACCTCACTGAACAGATTATATCTTCACTACAGTTATGTTAGGAGCCTAAATCCTTCCCTGGATTCTTTTGCTGAATACTTCTTCATTCTTTTCCACTAGTTTGTGTCTGTGAAGATAAAGGTAAAGACATTGTTGACTATGAAAGTTTTTAGAACATTAATAGATAGCAGATGCAGCCAGCAGTTACAGAAGCAGGCCAATCTGTGCTTCCACGTTATCAGGGTAATTTTTCTAGATACTAGTTGATATTTGCTTAGAGATTCAGCATGAAAGCAACTGGAGTTGAGCTGAAGCAAGGACAGATAAACTTCTGTGTATTAGCTAATTCTTGGGCACTGTCAGAAATGGCCAATCCTGGTGAAACCAACACATTTTTACTTACAAAGGGCCTGTGTATGCTCCCAGAGCGCTGTATCCTACAGTCGCAGCTACAATCACACTTCTTGTGTGTAACAGGCTAACAGGCCCCAAACAACAGTGAGCAGCACAGAGATGTAAATGGGTCAGAACACACACAGGAAGATTTAAAAAAAATGTAATCTAATATTTTTATATTGGCTCTAGTTATGCTCTGTTACTTCTCTGCACGCTGATGACCTACCTCAGGTTAATATTTTCATCATACAGAGAAGCTTCGGTTATCTGGTGTTTTTCTTCAACTGATGCTATTCTCTGCTTGATATTTCTCTCCAGCAGCAGATTTTTTGTTTTCTTGATAGGAAGAGAGAAACACAGTTAGTTTTCTTCATTGCAAAGAAGAATTTTCCCAGCTAGAAAATATGAGACAGCAGCAGCAAATAGCAGAACTTAACTGGTAGCCTCCACTGGTCCTTTCTTTTGTGATTTTAGAGGAACAGATTGTTAGAAGTGACAAACCAGAATAGCCTAAATTTCACAGCAAGTTAAGACATTTCTTTTTCCATACATACTTATTTTACCGTTAATATCATAGTAATTCAACACCAGGTAGAGTACTACAATCCCTTATCCCAACATGCAGCTTTCTGATAGGTAGTGGGAGGACCAAGTGCTTCTCTAGTCTCACAGCCTTTCCTCTTTTTGACAGACTTCTCGGAGGAAATCAGCTTACTGGCAATATGATAAATATGCTACACATTGAAATGGAAAAAGTGATATACAGGGAAAGCAGAGCCTCTCTCACATGCAGAATGGAGTCAGTCCAAAGGAAGCAAATGTTGGCATTGCAACAACTTCCAGGATTTCCAGGAACAGGATAAATGTGCTTATCCTATAGTGGCTGCAGATGCCACAGGAGGAGGAGTCAGATATTTTTCAAGTGTACTGAGCTGCAGGTAAAGCCTTAAAATATAGTGCAGACATCCCAAGTAGCAACCTACCCATTACTCTGCTAGAAGTCACAGGGCTGATTGTGCAACTCACATTTCAGCGTTTTTAGTGCTGCGGATTTCTGTCTATGGCCATCTACACTGGCCTGCCTTGATCCTCTACTAAGCAGGGAGTCAGGCACATCCCTTCCCAGCCTGACCATGAACAGTGACCTTGAAGCCAGACACTGCCTTATGTTAAAGAGCAGTAACATTAACACATGAGATGAAGGGAGCAATAAGGTCTCAGTTGCCATTGTGTAACTTGTCTTCAATAGGAGAGGTATTTTGCACTAAAATTTAAAGCTATGAGCATCACAGTAGCTTCCCTCAGACCAAAAACAGGAGGGGATCCCCCATAAATGCCCCTGCCCGAGTGTCACAGGGTGATCTCACGTGCTTTCCCCACCTGTCTTTGAAGCTCACTCTGGGCATCCTGCAGACTGGTCGTAACAGCTTCAAGTTTCTCCTCATTCTTCTTGAGATCGGTTTCCAGTTGCTAGAGCATCACACACGTCATGGGTGGCAGTGTCAGCACCCAGGCCCCTCTCCAGCGTCCTCCCACTCCTCCCTCCCTCGGGGCTGCAGGAACCAGCAACACACGCTCACCCCCACAAGGCTGGATTAGCTCCTAGACTTAACACTTCACGTTGTCTCTTTTGCTAGCTTGGCTAGGTAGGCACACAACGTAGCTTCCAACATGAGTGTTTAATTACTCCCACACAGTGCAGGAAGTGCGAAAAATCTTAGCTCCAGGCGGAGGAGAGGGCAGGAGGCTGCTCTTCCTTCCACTGACGGATTTTTTTTTTTATTACAGCAGCATGTAATTTGTTGCGTAATGTCTTTAACGATAACCCACACTTAAGGTAGCTAAAAAGCAAGTCATTTAAGCCAAAAACTATTCTATGCCTGTGGGTGCTTTCCGAGGCCTGGGCATGTTAAGAGCTCTAGGGACCTGGCCCTAGTGTGCTGCCTGGGAAGGTCAGGCTTGAAAGCCCCTTACCCAGTATCACATCACTCACATTCTTCAAGCCAAGGGAGCCCCACTCACATCCACACCACACGCACTCTCTCCCTCTGCAGCTAAACTTGCCTCTCTGCACTTCTGCAACTCTGTTATTTTCTCCAAGTTTTCTTCATTCTGTTTCATAAAAAGCTGGAAAAAAAGTCATTTGACAAAGGGTGTGTTCAGTTTTGTCACATGAAGTCATCTGCTGTCAACCACACAAAATTCAAGGCGCTTGAACAGTCTGACTGCACCGAGATGCCTGGCTAAGGGGGCAGAGCCTGCAGCAGTCATGCAGAGCGAGACATGGTAGACAGCATAAAGGGGACAGGCGGGGTAGGTGCGAACTCACCTTCTTGATCTGGTCCATGGTGGCGGATAAGGGTGCTGGGAATGTACTAGAGGTGAAAGTGACGGTATGACAGGGGCTGCAGATGAAAAGCCGGCGATGTAGGTAGGAGTGAAAGGTTGGCACGGGTGTTGTGGTGTTGAGTTGGCGACTGAGAATTGTGCCTGGGTTGCTGGTGATGC
>JAVCKT010009032.1:0-22200 GCA_032273925.1 Rhynchotus rufescens | reverse complement strand
CCGCCCGCCTCCCCGCGCAGGTCTTCTACAACGGCGCCAGCGTCAAGCAGGTGGACGTGCCCACGCAGACCGGCGCCTTCGGCATCCTGGCCGCGCACGTGCCCACGCTGCAGGTGCTCCGGCCGGGCGTGGTGACCGTCCACGCCGAGGACGGCTCGGCCACCAAGTACTTCGGTAAGGCGGCGGCGGCGCATCCCGGGCCGGGCCCTGCGGCCCGCGGGCCGCCCCGGTGCTCCGAGCCTTGTCCCCGGAGCCGCGGGGCTGCCCGGGGCCGGCGGCTCCTCTCGGCGCGGGGGCTCCGGCGGGCCTGGGCGCTCGCTCAGCGCTCGGGAGGGCGGTGGGGATTCGTTCGGCCAAGGGACGCAGGCGGCGCTGCCCGTCCCCACGTGCCCCCCGTGCCCTCGCAGTGAGCAGCGGCTCCGTCACGGTGCACGCCGACTCCACGGTGCAGGTGCTGGCAGAGGAGGCCGTCACCATGGACATGCTGGACCTGGCCGTGAGTACCGCCGCGCGCGGTGGCCCCTTCCCGCTGCTCTTCCTGGGGCGCTTGTGTCGGGAGCTCCCGTGGCCGCGGGGACCGGGGCTGCACCCCAGGCTTCCCATCGCCCTCCGATCAGGAGCAGAAGCTCCTCAGCTGCGAGAAAAGAAACCCTGGGGCGGCCGAGCCTCCCGGCCCCTTCGTGGACAGATGCTGGTCTTGCCCCTTCCCCCCGCTTAGTCTCGGGACCAGTTTTTGTGCAGCAGGGCCTGTTCATAAGGCCCTATTGGCAGCTCAGCCTTGTGAACAGGCACTGGCGCCTGCTGGGCCCCGTGTGCGGAGCCAGCTGCTGCAGGGAGGACAGGGCTGCGAGGGGGGCTCGGGGTGCAGGACACGTCGCTCTGCTGGTCTCGCTGCCACGTTCCTTGTGCTCCCTCTGCAGACTGCAAAGTCCAACCTGGAGAAGGCTGTTTCAGAGATGGCTGCAGCGTCTGATGAAGCAGCTAAAGCAGAAGCCCAGATTAAAGTAGAAGCCAACGAAGCTCTGGTGAAAGCCCTGGAGTAACTAGGGTACGTGTCGCCCCTGTGCATCTTGGCCGAGATTTCCAGCTCTGCTCTGGAGCCGAGTGCTGGTGCTCCGCTGCCTGCAGGGAGCCTCCTCTGAGCCTCCTCCCGGAGCAGCCAGGCCGCCGCAGGGCTGGGTTTGTGCCAGGGCTCCAGGGGATGGGGACAGTGGGGCTGCCCCCTCCGTTCAGCTGCCGGCGGGGGGCTGTGGGGACCCTGCTCGGGGCCGCCCCAGGGCCGCTAGATGGCAGCAGGGACCGGTGCCGCGCGGCCGCCGGCGCCTCCGGGTTCCCCTGGTGCCGGGACACGGCCCCGAGCCCGCCCAGGGGCTGGTGCTGCTCCCAGCTCCCCATTGGGATACGCAGTGGGGCCGGCCGGGCGCCTGGGGCCCCTGTGGGAGGCTGCTCCGTGGCCTCTGTTCCACGTAACTCCCCTCTATTAACAACAAAGGGGAGGGGAGGCCGGGCCCGGCTGCTTTCCTTGTGGCGCATATTCCCTGTGCCTCATCCCTCCTCTTTCCGCTCGCTGCAGGCGGGAGAGCCGCCCCGCGGCGCTCGGCAGGTGAGTCACCGCAGCCTCGCAGGTGGCCTCTGCGCGGCCGGAGCGGCAGGGCAGCTCCCGTTATCTCCCTCATCTCTTTCGCCCATGTAGGTCAGGTCTGAGCGAGCCCGAGCCTCTTGTTGACGCGCTAGGCTGCAGTTTAACAACCTTGGCGAGAGCCAGAGCCGCGGATCGGGATCTGCTCCTCTCCCTGGCCCCCCGCACACTAAATGACTCTGCTTCTGTGTTGCAGGAATCCCACTGTTGATGTAAAGAACCCCCAGGCTGTCCTGCTTGTCCTGGCTTCCCCCGTTTGTACAGATGGTGCGGGACAAATGGAGGCGGAGAAAACGCTCTGATCAATTAAAAGGAAATGCAGTCCTGCCTTGTAGCATGTGCCCTTCTTCTGCGGCACCCAATTGCAGCCTGTGCTGGCGGTCAGTGGTTCAGGGCAGCGCCTGCCCCCGCCGGGCCCTGCGTGACGCACGGCTCCCCCGCTGCCCTGCGAGACGTGGCCCGGGCTCCTCAAACAGGTTTAGAACTCCCTGCCGCTGCTCCCGGCCGCCTACACCTCCAGTAATCCCCGCGGGCAGCAGGATTGCGGCGCTGGGGAGGTGCCAGCGGGGCCGCAGGTCGGCCGGCCTGCGGGGGAGCCTCCGAGCTCCCGCTCGGCCGCGCTCCTCGCCGCAGGAGTCGGCGCCAGCTCCGCGCTCTGCGGCGCTTCCTGCGGCCGGCGGCAGCTGCCCGCGCTCTGCCGCGTCCCCGGAGCCACCTCCACTGTGCGGAGCAAGGGGGAAGCTCCCCCTGCTCCTCGGAGGTGTCGGTGCAGCCGGGGAAGGAGCTGCCCTTCTTGGTGGGAGTTGTTCCTGAGTTGGGGTATTTCTGTGGGGGTGGCTGGTGCTTTTGCTCATTGGAAGGTGCCGGTTCCTCACTGCAGGGATCAGCAGGAGCTCCCTGGCGTCTCTAACAAGCCTGGCCTAGGTCCACTTTAGCCTGCTGTTGGGGAGGGTGTGGGAGCTGCCGCGTGTCCCTGCTGCAGACCTGCGAGTCCCCTGGTCCCCCCGGCTCCCCGTGCGCATCGTGGCAGCGGCGCCGGGACGGAGCGCGGGGCCGGCCCCACTGCCATGGGCACCCGGGACACACGTCCTGCGGCGGCACTGCCTGCCGTGCGGCGCCTCGAGCCGCGCTCCCCGGGGATGCTGGGATCCCTCCCGCTCTGCTCTCGCGCCCGGGACGCGCCGGGATTCGCTCGCGGCAGCGGCGCCGGCTCCCGGGCGCGGCGGACACGGTTATTTTTGGCACTGCCACCCAGGATGTGATCTCGGCTGCCTCCTCTCCTCTCCTCTCCTCGCCGCCTCCGCCCCCTCCGCTCGCCGCCGCGCTCTGCCTCCCCCCACAAATGATCAAAAATAGTGCCTGTGCTGCTAGGTTTCGCACTCTGATTCTTACTGAAAGCCTCTGAGCGCCTGACGCTGAAGCCTGTTGGAGCCTGAGCCGACTTCCTCCTTTCTGGGTGGCTCCAGTGCATTTTTCTCCCCTTCCCTCTCTCGTTTTTTTTCTCCGTTTTCCCCTCTTTTTTCCCCTTAAAGGTCACGCCTTACATGGTGCATAAGCAAAGCCTCAAAGTCACCGAGAGCTAATTAAAATGTCTCAGGAATAACGGGGGCCGCGCGGCCCCGCTCCCGCTTCCGCTCGCCCGCTCTCCTCACTCCCGAGTTCTATTTGCGGCTCCGCACGCTGCTCTCGCACACGCAGCCGCTCTCTTTCCGACGGAAGGTGCCTTGTTTTTTTTTGTCTAATGGAAGAGCGTTGGCGCGGCCGGGAAGCTGGGGAAACGGCCAGCTGCTATTTTTAGGATGGGAAAAAAGTGTCTCCGTCAGCGGCCTCGCGGCAGCTCTTCCCACCGCCTCCCGGCGGCTCCGGCGGGGGCTGCGGAGGGGGCGGCAGGGCCGGCGCCGCCCGATCCTGCCCCTCTCCACTCCCGGCACCGCCGGTGATCCACAGGGATGATCCGGAGAATCGTGCGCGGAGCTGCCTTATCCGCCCGCCCTGGCTCGTGGCTCCCAGTTCCGCTGCCCAGGGCGGGAGCCGGAGCCGTCGCTCCTGACGCCGGGAGCGTCTCCGGCTCCCCGCTCGGCAGGGCGGACGTGCGCATGGAGGCGACGCTCTTCCCTGCCGGCGGCTCCCGGCTCTCCCGCTGGGTCGCCCTGCGCTCCAGCCCCGGGAGCAGCGGCCCCGGCCTCTCCCTGCTGCGTCCCGGGTGCCCAGGGGTGTCGCGGACGGTGCTGGATCCAGCCCCTGCCTGCAGTGCCGGGTGTCAGGGCGGAGCAGCCGGGCGAGCCGGAGCCGGAGCTGGGGTGGCTGCCGGCTGGGGCTGTCTCCGGGCGCAGGAGCAGTGGGAAGGGCTGCCGGGACATGCTGGAGCAGCAGGGTGGGAGCTGCCGGCCTCCCTTCCCGCCCAGGTCTCGCTCTGGACTCATGTCTACTGCGGGAGCCGGGCTGGGCCGGCCCGGGAAGTGAGGCATCCATAGGGATCATTTCCGAGAAGGGCCGGGCTGGGGCTCCCAGTACCGGATCCCCTCGCTCTGCTCTGCTCTGCCACGGGTGTTTCCGCAGCCCCGCCCGGAGCCGGGGGACGGTCGGAGCCCTCCCTCCATGTGGGAAAGATGAGCCCTGACCCTGGGATTCCCGGATAGGGACACGGCTGCTCCGAGCTGGGAGAGCTGCGTCCTGCCCGCCCACCCTCTCCCTACAACCCCGGGCCCATGTTGGGTGCTGGGGCACGTGGGACCCCAGGCTTCCCATGGGACAGGGGGGACGAGCAGGGGGCCGGGGGCAGCCAGGAGCCTCGGTGGGATCCCGTGGGGCCGAGCGCCGCACGGGGCCGCCTGCAGGCCCGGGAAGACCGCGGAGGCGCTACCAGCCCGGCCTCGTCCTTGGGCCACACTGTCCTTGGGCCACGTTGCCCTTGGGTGGCTTGGTGGCCATATCTGTGTGACTTCCTTCTCCGGGGGGAGCGCGGCTGTAATGATTAACCCACGTTGTGTTAGTCGTTCCATCCTGCAGCCTTTTTCCTCTTGGTTTCCAGTGCTGGAAAACGCTGCTCTTCCTGCCGCCCACGCCGCCCTGTCCCCGCGCTGGGAGCAGGGAGCCACTCTGGGAAATCCCCGCTGGCAGCTGGTCCCGGAGGGGCAAGCGGGACCCGGGCACCTCGGGGGCATCGTGCAGTGGAGCCGCGCGGAGAGGCCGCCTGTTGCCCCCAGAGCCGCTCGGCCCGCGCGGGTGCCGAGCAAGGGGCCGGAGCGGCCGGAGGGTGTGAGCGGGGCGGCCTCCCCGTAGCCGGGTGGCTTTGGGGCCCCGAGGGCATCTCGAGGCGGTCGGGAGCAGCGCCGGCTCCCGGGGCTGCCATGGGGCGCGCGGGGCTGAGCGGCGCGGGGGGAAGAGCTGCCTGCCGCGCTCCGCACCGGCTGCGCCAGCGGCCCAGAGCGGAACGAGGTGGCGCCCGGCCAGGTTCCCACGGCAGCCCCGGTTAGGACAACACCCAGAGCTGCGGCGGCTGCCAGCGCCACGGGCTGGGTGCGTGACGGGGGGGCCTGGACGCCCGGCCTGCAGGGACTCCAGTGGCCACCAAACGTCCCGCAACTCCTGCCCCCCCTGGACACGCCACCTTCGCCCCTGGCAAAGCCGGGGGGCTCTCGGAGCTCCCGAATGGAGCCCCCAGCGGCTCTGGGTCCCCAGAGCTCCCGCCCTCCCTCCTGCCTCTGCTTTGTGTCCCGGCACCTCGGAGCCTGCGGGGCCGGGGGCTCCGGCGCCCCCCGCGCGGCCCCCGCAGCTTCCCCTGCTCCGGGAGGAAGCGGCTGCAGCTGCCGCTGCCGCCGGGGCTTTTCCCGGCGTCCTGGCGCCGCGTGGGGCCCGGCTGGGGAGGGGCCTGGGCGAGGGCCGGGGGCTGCGCTCAGGAATGTCCCCCCGCGCAGGGGGAGCCGCACTCGGCTCCCGGCCTCAGAGCCGCCCTGGAGAGCAGGATCCGGGCACTCCACCGGCGCTTCCCAGCCATGCGAGGAGCCTGTCCCGGCTGCGCCAGTTCCGCTCACTATCCCTGTCCCATGGGCACACAGTGCCCCAGCTCCATGGCCCCCAGCCCTGCCACCTCATCCCATCCCATCCCATCCCATCCCATCCCATCCCATCCCATCCCATCCCATCCCATCCCATCCCCTCCCAATCAGGCAGCGCTGGCAGCTGCTGTGGGTGTAATGACAGGGTGCGCCTGCCCGCCCGCCTCGGGGTGGAGAGCGGCGGCAACGGAGCCTCTGCCGCCCAGCAGGACGGGGCTGGCCAAGCGTGGAGCCTCCATCTGCCACCACTGCATCCACGTGGACCCTGCAGCCCCCGCCTGGCTCCGCAACCCTGCGACAGCATCGAGAGGCTCCCGGCACCGCTCACCCCGGCCGGGCCTCCCTGCAGTGTCTGGAGGGACCCCGAGCAGGGCAGCAAGCGCGGGCAGCTCTGGCCGCGTCTCCCCGGCCAGCCAGGGCACCCCAAGGGCACAAGCGGCTGCTGGGGTGGCTGCGAAACGGCCCTGTGGCATCGCGCGGCTGCGGGAAGAGCGTGAGAAACGTCGTGTCCTGCAGCGCGCGGAGCCGGCGGCGCAGGGCAGGGCGGGCGGGCGGCTGCGCGCGCAGGGCCGGCTCGGCCGGCGCTGCTCCAGCTCGGGCGTTTCTGAGCAACGGGCGAGTTCGTCCCGGTGCCGGGGCCAGCAAACCAGGAAACTCACCCAAAATTGCAGGGCGAGTTTGCAAGGGAGGAAGTGGCGCCTGGAAACTTTGCAAACGCAACTCAGATTTGCCGGGGTGGCAGGAGGGGCTGGGCTGAGGGTGGCATCGGCCACCATCATCAGCACAGGAGCTGCTCCAGGACAGGGATTCGGACACCTCAGCCGCGAGGTTCTCCCTGCTTTTGTTGGGCTCTCGCTGCACCCAGTGCCGCATGCGAGGGGCCGCGGGTGGCTCTTGCTGTGTCGAAGCAGCCGCGCTCTCCAGCGCGGGGCCGGGGCGGCCGCGGGGCCCACAGGAGGCCGGGGGCTGCCCGGTGCAGCCGCGCACAGAGGCGCAGGGAGGCTGCGCGAGGCCCCACACTGCTGCTGCTGCTCCCAAAGCCGCAGCTGATCTAATCGCCAGCAGCCAAACCTATCGCTGCACTATCACATTTCCCCTCCAACCCAAATCCTGCTGAGAGCGGCCGGGGCTGCCGCAGGGCCCTGCGGCTCCCTCCGGCCTGCGCAGAGACCCAGCAGCATCGTTACTGCAGTGGGAGACCCTGCACACCCCCGGACCTGGGCACCGTCCCAGGTAGGTCCAAACCTGGCGGCAGGAAACACCCTGGACTGAGGCCTGGGCACTCCCTGCACCCGGTGCCGTGTGAAGGAAGGAAAATGGGAAGCGGGAGCGGGCAGGGCGGGAGCGCGGTGCTGGCTGCAGGCGGCCGGATCCGGCCCCACACGTGTCTCCGTTGTAATTGCTGCTAATGGAAGCTCCGTTTCCTGCCGCCTGGCGCTGCTGGCTCCGTGCTCAGCACCGGGGCTCAGGAAGGCCCCTGCACCGCCCTGTCTGCTGCATCCCACCGGGAATGCGCATGGGAGCACGGGTTGGGGCAGCACCGCCGTCACACCAGCCCTGTGCGCCCAAGGTCTCCATGGGGGCCTTGGGGCCCTGTGAGATGAAGGCTTAATTAGGGGTTGCGGCGCCCACGGTCCCTCCGCCCGCGTGCTCATCAGCGCAGGGCAGCTCAAGGGCCCGCGCGGGTCGGCCCTGAGTCACTTCCCGCTGTGCCTGGGCTCCCGGCGCGGGCCGCGCTCCGGGCGGCGCTGGGGAATGCGGCCCGGCGGGCGAAGCCCAGGCCCAGATTCCTCCGTCTATTCTTAGCGCCGATTCTGACTCACCCCTGACCTCGTACCCGTCACTTCCCCGTGGCCCCCGCTCCCCTGAGCCGGGACACAGCGCTGGGCCGGGGGCATCGGCACTGTCCGGCACCTTGGGAAGCCTCGGGAGCCGGGACGCCCCACGAGGCATCGAGGCTGCTCCGCTGCAGGCCCCGCCGTTCCCCTGCATGGGCACTGGCCACAGCAGCGTGGAGCTCGATCACCTCCCCATGGGCAGCCCTGGCTCACGCGGTGCCCCCATTCTGCAGGCACAGGAAGGGCCTGACAGGCAAATCCTGGCTGTAAACAGGAATCTCGGCCGGGGGGAGCGCGGCCAGCCGGGAAGCGAGGGGGAGCGTGGCCGGTAACGGGATGCGAGCGCAGGGGCTGCCGCACGTCCGGCCCAGCTGGGGCTTGAGGGCCGCCCTGTGCACTGGTGGAGAGGGCAGGCACTGCCGCGCGAGGTGCGCGGGCACGGGGCTCCTGCCCATGTGCAGCAGATGCGCCCAGTGTGCAGCATGCACGGGGCTCGTGCCCACGGGCAGTGAGCGTACCCGGTGGGCAGCGTGCACAGGCCTCGTGCCCACGGGCAAGGGGGCTGCCCAACGTGCAGGGCGCTGTGCGGGAGCCGCGCGGGAGGTGCTGCCCGCGCTGAGTGCACACGCGTGCGCAGGACGAGGCCTCAGGAAGCGCCTCCTCCCTCCGCAGCCCGGGCTTTCCGGTGGCACCACCCGCCCTTGGGGCTTGTTTCCCTCCTGCCCAAGTCCCATCACAGTCTCCTGCGGCCCAGGCTGAGGACCCAGTGCTGGCATGCGGGGGTGCTAGAGAGCTGGGCCGGGTGCCAGCACCATTGGCTCTCCCAGCCCTGCACCACGCGGTGCCAGCACAGCCGAAGGCCACAGGCACACGGGGCCACTTAGCTCCCTTGATCCCCCTTGGAGCTGGGCTACAGCGGCACAGGCCGGAGACACTCCCCTGGTGGGGCCGGTGCCGAGGACTCCATGCAGGAGGGTTCCCGCATTCCTGATGCGGGTCCAAGTGCAGCAGCGGGCAGTGCCCGCGGGCGGGGATGCCGCCGTGCTGAGTGTGCACCCGTGTGTCAGCGTGTTGGGCACCGAGGTGGGACGGGCAACCCTGGAACGGGTCCCAGGGATGCCACCCTGCGTCACGGGCACTGGGCCAGGAGCCCCCTGGATCCGGCGCCAGCCTCTGCGGCTCTCCCGCCAAGGGGAACCCTTGGGCCAGGCAGTGGCGCCTCCACGGCCCACTCTGATCCCCAGGCACTGGTGTGGGCATCCCTGCCCTCGTCCAGGCTGGGCCCAGAACGGCCCAGACGGGTTCACTGAGCACCAGGGCTGGCAGCCGCCAGGAGCTTTTATAATAATAATAATTAGAACAACAAAAACAACAACAGGAATGATGAGCTGAGTCGTTCTCTGCCTCCCGCAGCCGGGGGTTCAAAGCAACCAGCTGCCGTCCCTGGTTGGGAGAGGGTGAGCGCGGCCGGGCGCCGCGAGCTGCGTCCCTGGGGAGCGGAGCCAAAGCCGCGTGCGGGGCGAGAGGGTGGCGCCGGTGAGAGCGCACAGCCCCTGCGTCAGCAGGACGCAGCGCGTGGCACCAAGGGCACCATGAGCTCAGGGAGCTTGGAATAGCCCTGGCCTCACGCGGGCCGGGGCAGCCAAGCCTGGCCCCGGGCCCGGCCCGACTCACGGCTGCACCCAGAGCTTTCGCCACCCTTCCCGAGGGCACAGGTGGGGCCCATGGGTGCTCTGGGGCCCCCGGGACAGGTCCCCGCGAGCCGGCAGACACCCAGAGCCGACTGTGCGTTTACAAGGACACACCTGGGTGTTTACAGCCCCGCCGGCGTCACTGCCGCGGGCCGGGTGTCCTGCCCAGGGCCGCCCCCGCCACGAGCGCGGCAGCGAGCGCAGGCTCCCCCGCGCGCCCCGCCAGGCGCCGTCGTTCCCGACGCTGCGCGGAGCAGCCCGAGGGGCGCGGGGGCAGCCAGGACCCCGCGGCGCTGGGCCGGGCGGGCGGCTGGGCCGGCCCCGCTGCGTGCCGGGTGTGCCCCGCGCCGCCGCTGGCCCCGCGCCCGTGGGAACGCTCCCACTCGCTGCTGGCAGCTTCGCAAGCGGGGCCTGGCGGGGCCTGCAGCACCGGCCCTGGCTCCGCTCCGGCCCACGGGCGCCGGCCGCACCCTCCCGGGGCCCGAGGGTCACAGAGGGAAAGCCCCGCAGGGAGAGGGGGTCCTGGGCAGGCGGCACCGCTGGGCTCATGTCCTGCAGGCTCCGCAGCCCCTGTCCTCCTCCTTGTCCCTGTGCTCTGTCTCTGCAAGACGGCAGCTCTGCCCCAGCCCTGTGACCCTGTGGCTGCGAGGGGAATGCAGACACTTGCGATAACCGCCCCCCTCCTGTTGCCAAAGCTGCGAAATCAGCCAGGAATCCAGTCCAAAGGGAAAAAGAAAGAGAAGACGAAAAGAAAGAAGCGGCTCCTGGGGCTGCTGGGGGATTTCCCCTACAAGTAGCACCCAGGAATTCCCGTCCTTCGAGGGACAGGACTTCCAAGAACTGCCCCCAAACAGCTTGCGCTGCTGGTGCTAATTGGGCACAGAGTGGGCCCTGTGGGGAGCCATCTGCGCAGGACGTGCCCAGCGCCCCAGGAGGGCAGCTTGGGCGCCCCACAGCTCCACATGAGCAGGCGCACGGAGGCTGGCGGTGCCCGAGCAATCAGCAGCGCGCAGGTACCAGGCGGGCTGCAGGCGCCGCAGAGGGACCTGCGGGGCTCCCTGCTCGGCACGCACTCCCCATGCGGCTCCGCCACACGGGGTTTGCGACGCTCCCTCCGGGCCCTGCCGGAGCCTCCGGTGCCGCACAGCAATTATGCCCCAGCCTGACTATCTGCTTTAACGATTTATTCCCAGGGCAACACAATAAGCTAAACACACAAAATCTGGGCTGCTGGGAATGCGGGGAACTCCTAGCTTTTGTCTCTGGAGGTGGGGGTGCTTCCACCATGCAGGAAGTGGCCCATGCATCCTAAGGCACTGGGAACGGGAGCTTCCCTTAGGAAAGGAGCAGGGGCTGCTGTAGGGTAGGGGCTTGGATACCCCAAGGCTGCAAGGGAAGGTGCGGGGGTCCAGAGAGGGGACCTGTGGGACACTCCTTGCTGCATGGCTGTGGCATCCCCCATAGTGACATCCCTAGATGTCCCCTCCCAGTGCCCGGCACAGGCTGTCAGGGCCCCACCGTGCTCCTTCCCCAGAGGGACAGGGGAGCTGCAACCTCCCCAGAGACTGAGCTGGGGTCTGTGGGCTGGGGACAACAATGGGGCCTCTGGCCAGCCCCTCAGGGGGACAATGGCCGGAGCCGAGCAGAGATGAGTGGAGCCCAGACTGGAGCCCCCTCAGGTCCCAGCTCAGGCACCAGCAAAGTGTCCCCATGGGGGCTTTGCTGTGAGCCAGCACATTGTGTGTGCTGGGCGGGCTGCCCTGGGGGCCACCCAACGCAGGGGGCATCACTCCGCGCTGACACCAGCGTGATCACAGTCTCTTTCACCGGAGGACTTTCACCCCAGCAGCACAAAGTCTTCTGCAGGGCCAAGTCTCGCTTCACTCCTGGTGGTGACTGCAAAGGAGCTGGTTGGACAGTGGGAATCCCTGGAGGGGAGGGGACTGTCCAACCTCATTATTAGGCACCAGAGAGTCTCCTCTGGGAGCCACCAGGATGCCCAGTTCCCCAGGAGAGCTCACCCATCAGTCCTCACTGACCTTAAGCCCTGTGACAGAGGGACCACGACTCGAGATGAGTGGCCTGGCCTGCCCCCTCCCCAGGGCCATGGGGTGGTGGCCCCCCTTGCAGACAGGGCAGCCCACGGGCCGGTGCTGTGAGCACAGGGTGCAGAGCCAGGATCCCAGCAGGGCTCCAGCTCCCGGGGGGACCAGGGCAGGGTCCAGGGGATGCCGAGCCGGGACCCCGAGGGGAAGGGGCTGGGACCACCTCCCCGGGGCAGGTGCGGCCCCGTCACCTGGGGTGTCTCCGGGGCCGGTGCTGCTCGGGGCCGGTCCGGTCCCTGCCCCCGGCAGGCTCCACCCCGGGCGGTGCGGGATAAAACTTGGGGCACCTCCCCGCCCGCTCCGCGTCAAGGCAGCGCTCGAAGAGGCTCCAGCGCTGGGGAGGGGACACCGCGCAGCTCCGCCGGACCCGGACCGGGGCCCGACCCGCCGCCTGCTCCGTTCCGCTCCGCCCCCGGGAAGTTTTGGGACATTTTCTCTCGTCCTGCCACTGAAATCCAGCCGCGCCGGGGAGCCACGGGAAAGCGCTCCGGGCTCGGTGAGTGGGGTCGGGGTGGTGGCAGCAGTGCGGCCGTCGTGAGACGCGGAGCGCGGCCGCGATAGCGAGTTTCCACCGGAGCGGCTCCGGCTCAGGCACCCCAGTCGCCAGTGGTGGCGGGCTGTCCCCTCGGCCGGCGGCCATCCGGGAACCCGTCCCACCGCCCGGCCCCTCTTCAGCCCGGAGTGCTCGGGGCTCTTTTCAGCCCTCGGCACACGCGGGCCGCGCGTGACTTGTCCCGCTCCAAGGCCGGGACCCTCCTCCTGGGGTGCCCCCAGGGTGGCCTTGGAACCCCTTCTCAGTTGGGGGTGGTGACTCTCGCCCGTCACATGCCGACGGGCGCGGAGCCACTCCGGTTACCGAGCGGCCTCGGCGGCCGGTCCCGGGAGCACCCCCGGCGGAGGCGGCGCCCCACAGTCGACAGAGGGCGTCCGCGCTTTGCTGACTCATAGGCACCCCCCCACCGCGGTCATCCCCCTCCCCGACCCCCTCGCTGGGCGTCCAGACCAGGCCCCCCAGCAGCGATGCCCCTCACCGGGGCCGCCCGCACCCCGCTCTCAGGCCGTTCCCCGCGGCGATAGCGACGTCACCGGGAGGAAGCGGTGGAGGAGGGTAGGGAGAGCGCTGTGTGCGGGGGTGATGGTGCTGGGGAGGGGGAAACCGGGCACGGGTGACAGTGCCCCCCTCCCCGCCGTTCCTCGCCGTGACCGCACGGCCCCTCTGCCTGAGGCTGCCAACAAAGCAGGGGCCCCGAGGCCGCCCCCTCCTCGACGCCCGCCGTCTTTTCCCATGGGGGCCCGGCTGTTTTTGCCTCAGCCCTCCCCCACCCGGCACGATAGCTCTGCCCCGCGCGGCGCTGCCGCCTCCTCCCGCGCCGGGGGGCGAATCCGCTGCCCCCCAAGCGGGCCTCGTCCCCCCAGGGCGCGGGCCCCGCTCCATAGGCAGCCCTTTGTTGTGCGGCCCCGAGCTCATGAATGGCTGCGCCGCGCGGGGGGGGCGGCCGGGGGGGAGGCGGCTCCGCGGGGCCGCGTGGGCGGGAGGAATCCGGCCGGGCCGCCCGGCCACGTGGGGAGCCGCGGCCGCGTCGCCATTGGCTGCGGCCTCCCGTGGCTCAGCGCTCGGCGCGCGCCCATTGGCGGAACTCGGAGTGAATGAGGGCGGAAGCGCCGCCCCCCGCGGCGTTGCTACATTGTAACTTTTGCGCCCCTCCCCCCTTTGTTACTCGCGCGGCCGGTGAGGCGGGTCCGGCCCCGAGGGGAGGGGGCACCGGGGTGGGGGGGGAGCGCCGTGTGCCCCTTCCCCGTCCCCTGCGCTGCCTGCGGGCCCCGCGCCCCCCCGCGCCGGCAGCGCCCGCATCATCCGCCCCACAGACAGGGGAAGGCGGCGGGGAGGAGGAGGCAGCGGCGGCCCCGAGCAGCGAGCGCGGCCGCCCCCTTCGCTGCCGCCGCCGCCAGCTCGGCCCTCCCGTAGGAAGGATCCCCCCCCCCGCGTCCCTCCCTCCCGCCGCGACCTCCTTTAAGGCCTTGCCGGGCAGCGGGAGGAGCAGAGCGGAGCCTGAGCTGCTCGCAGCGCAGCCGGCGGCCAGCGCAGCGCTGCCCGGCCCGGGGGGTGCTCCCCTTTGTCTGCCGCCCTCCGTGTCCCTTTGCTCCCTGCCACCGCCAACCGCTGCTCCCCGCAGGGCGGCGGATGGACCAGCAGCCGAGCGCCAGGAGCTGCAGCCGGGCCGCGGCAGCCTGCGAGCTGCTGCCCAACGAGCCCTCCATGAACCTGCACATCCACACGACCACGGGCGCGCGCTACGAGCTCTGCGTGCCCCTCGACGAGACCGTGGAAGGGCTGAAGAGGCGGCTCTCGCAGCGGCTCAAGGTGCCCAAGGAGCGGCTGGCTCTGCTGCACAAAGAGAGGTAGGAGCCGGCACCCCTCGCACTCCCACTCCGCAGGGGGGTTCCCTCCACCCCGTGTCCTTTCCCCCCATCCCTCCCCAGGCGGCGTGGCTGCACCGCGGGACGGGGCTGCACAAAGATGTCCCCCCTCCCCACGCGTAGCCCCGTTTTGCCCCGGCTCCCGCCTGGAGGACGGGGCCCCGAGGCTCCTCCAGCCGGAGCTCCGCGGCCCGGGGGGGGAGGGGGGGGCGGTGGCCGGCCCGAGGGGGGCTGGGGGGAGGAGCAGGGCCCGGTCTTTGTTCTGGGGCTGAACTTGGGCGGCCGCCCGCGGCTGCCGCGAGGGGCCCCGCGCTGCTCCTTTGTCTGCGCGAGCGGCCGGCGCGGGGGAGGCCGGGGGGGCGGGTCCAGCCCGCGGGGGCGGCCGGGGGCGCTGCCCGCGCCCCGCGCTTTGTGCTCGCCGCCGAGCAGCGACTTGAATGGTCTCGCCTGGCTCCTAATTGGAGAAGGGCTGGGGGGAGCGGGGGCGTGTGGGAGAAACCGCTCGCATCTGCCTGACTTACGAAAACGGGGAGGGGGGGCGTTCCCCCGGGCTGCCTCCCCCACCCCAAGCTGGTCAAAATTTCTCTCCCAGCCACCTCCTGAGGGGAGGGCCGAGGCTTCTGTGAGGCTCCTGTGCCACAAAGGCCTGTGCCCCTACTCTGCCATTGGCCCCAGTGGTGGCCCCGTGGAGGCCCTATTTGCACCGGGTGCAGAGGGAAGGGGCCCCCATTGGGATTGTGGGGGCTGTCAAGCAGGGCTCAGCCCAGCACCAGAGCTGGGGGAGATGAGGCTGGGGGCGGCTGCTCCAAGAGCCAGGCTCGTGCGCAGTTGGGGAGGCCCTGGGGCTCCATGCCCCCCGCCATGGGGTGTTGTGTGGCTGACCGCAGCGTCTCTGTGCTCTCCCCGCAGCCGCCTCAGTTGTGGGAAGCTGCAGGACCTGGGCGTCGCGGAAGGAAGCAAGCTGACGCTGGTGCCCACCGTGGAGGCCGGCTTGATGGTAAATGGCCTTCTCTTGCTGCTCCCTCCCACCCATCTATTATTAAAGCTGCGGGCAAGGATATGCCTGCAGCCCCTTGTGAGAGAGCCTTGGTCCAGGCACAGCAGCAAGTTTATCATTTCACAGCTTTCTCAGGGCTTTTGTAGAAATAGTGGAAGTGACAAGTCAGCCCTTCCCCGCACCGCGTGGACGCCCCCTCCTTCCCTGCACTGGCAGCGTTAACCCCCCTCCTCCTTTTTTTCCAGTCCCAGGCGTCCAGGCCAGAACAGTCGGTGATGCAAGCTCTGGAAAGCTTAACTGAAACTCAGGTGAGAGGCCTGATGCTGGCGCATGGCTGGAGACAAAGAGCACTCTGCGGGTGGCTTGGGGGAAGGGACTGCTGTGATCTGCCTCGCGTCCCCTCCCAAGTGGCTTTGGTGTTTGGTGCCTCCCTTGGGTTTCACCTTGCGGAGGGTTCGGCGGTGCTGAGGGTGGCGCCTGGGGCGGGCGGCGTCATCGCGCGCAGGGAGGCCCCGCGCGGGCACGGCCCAAACGGCCCCAGCCGCGCACAGGGCCGGGGCGCTGCGAGGTGAAGTGACTCACTCAAGGTCACGCAGCAGGTCGGTGGCGGAACCCCACACTGAGGGACTTGGTGGCACCTCCCCACGTCCCGCCGATGGCAGAGCCGGCTTGGGAGGCCACGTTGCCTCGCCAGGGGCTGAGGCTGGTGTTGAGCAATGAGCAGGTCCCTGGGCTGGCGAGCTGTGTGTGTCTAGCTGATGCTGAGAAGGGCTCTTCCTCTTCTCCTTGGCGCTGTCCTTGGAAGGAAATAGGATGTGTTGGGCTCTGTGCGTGGCCGCTCTGCGGCCTTGAGCGCGGCGAGGAGGAGGGGACGCTGGGGGCCGTGGGGGCGGCGCTGGCGGTGCCTGTGTTTAGAATAACTGAAGTTTCTTGGCTGTGGAGGGTCCGCCCCGGAGATGGGAGGTGGCGGCGGGGGGGGCTGTGCTCTGAGGAAGCGTCCCCATGGCGGAGCTGCCTGCACCGGCACTGGAATGTACCCCCAGCTGTGGAGGCCTCTGCTGCTTTGTTTTCAGTCTCTGTTCTTGCTGCTGAGCTCCTTCCTCCCTCCCTTTTCGGTGCTCTTGAAGGTCTCTCTAAGAGGGGTTTTAACCTGCCTGGCTGAGCCTTGAGGAAGGGGCTGAGCCGCGGGCTAGTCCTTGTGGCAGGGCTGGGGCCCTTGGCTGTCCTGCGCTGCCCTGTGCTGCCCTTGACTGCTGGGATGACCTTGGCTCCGGGCAGCAGCTTTAACCTGTCCTGTCAAAGCCGGAGCTCGAGACCTCTGCTCCAACCTGTCTGCTGCATGTGGGTCTCCCTGCAGAGCCCGAGTTCCTGGGCACCCTCCTTCCCCATGGGGCTGCTGTGGAGTTGTGCCCACACTTGGGCATTTGCCAGGGCACTGTGTGGTGAGGGCCACGGTGTGGCCAGTGCCAGGGCGCAGCTCATGGCCCGCGTGCCCCCCCAGGGCTTTTGCCAGGCAGGTTGGACCCTGTGGATGCCGGGGTGGGTGGCACAGGGCTGTGGGCTCTGCGCCTCTGGCTGGGCGCTGCCGCAGGAAGCTGAGGCTGCGCGAGAGGAACCGCCAGCACCTGGGGGGCGGAGGGGGGCAGGAAACCACTCCTCCCATTCATGCTTTGCTCGGCTCTGCCTGCGTCACGCAGCCTCCGGCAGCGCAGGCAGCTCTGCGCCGGCTTCCTCGGGGGCGGCGAGGGGCTGTGCGTGGTCGCAACAGCCCAAGTGCCACCGGGAAGCGGCCACGGGGCGGGAGGGGACCTGGTGCCCGGGGCCTTCCTGGAAGGGCCGGTGACGCTTCCCACCCACGAGATAGGGGCTGCAGCTGCCCCTGCCTTTGCAGGGCATGGGGCCGGGCAGCTCGTGGCTTCCCACGGCCTTGGCTCCAGCCTGGCCGAGGCAGCGGCGATGTGTCCTGCCCGTTTGCAGGAGCTGACCCGCGCGGCCGGGGCCCGGCCAGAGGAATGCGATTTCTCAATGGTGGCCGAGTGGCTCTGGCCCTCTGCCCTCCTTGGCACGGCCAAGCCCCGCGCACCCGGGCGAGTGCAGGGGCTGCCGGCGGCTCCCAGCTGTCGGCCGCAGCTGCGCCTGGCTGGAGAGCCCGCCTGGAAGCCAGGGAGGCGCTTCCTGCTCCCCCTTTCCCCTGCTCTGCACTGGCCTCTCCTCTCTCCGGCTGCCAGGAAATGGAGCAGAGCAGCTTGGCCGAGGGCAGCGCCGGGGGCTGCAGCGCTGGGCTGGTCCCCCCGCCGCGCTGCCTGCCAGGCTGGGCTGGCCGGGGCCGGGCGCCGGGTTGCGCGGGGCCAGGCCGCGCGCAGGGAATGCGGCGTTCTCTGAGTCATCGGCATTTCTGAGAAGCAGCCGGGAGACACTCGCCCCATCCCTGTGGGCCCCACGCCCGGCACGAGGCGCCCGCTGACCCCCGGCTTCACAGGCTCCCAACTGCTCCTGGGGCTCCAGGAGGGCCGGGGCCCCTCGGCTGGCCTGGCCCCCTGCCCAGCCCCGCGGCAGAGCGGGCTGGGAGGGACGGGGTCCTCCCTGGGCCGGCTGTGGGCGGCTGAGCAGGCGGCTGGGTGGGACGTGTTTGCATTGGAGCGGCCCGGTTCTGCCGGGGTGGGTTGGCAGGCACACGGGGGCGGGCGCTGGGAGCCCCGCAGCTCCTGCCGGGCCCGGCCGCCCTGTGAGGCGCCCGCGGGGGCCCAGCCCGCCCGGCGCCACGGCCGCCGGGATGGGGGCGGCGGAGCGGCAGCGCCCGGCTGCACTGGGGCCCTATGCAGGGGGCAGTGGCGCGAGCTCGGTGTTCTCCCTGTGCTCCTGGAGCTGGTGGGGCTCAGGCAGGGCGGCCGGGCTGGGCTGAATCAGATGGGGTGGCCCTGGCACCCACGGACGTCAGGGGCAGGTGGGAGCCACCAGAGGGGTGGCGCTTTGGGGCTCCCCTGGTGTGGAAGGGGGTGAGGCAGGAGTGAGGCAGCCCCACTGTGTGGTTTGGGGAGGGCAGCAGGTGCCTGCTGGCCCCCCTTTCCCTACAGGAGGCTGGCACAGGCTATGGGGGCATGCAGGGGTTCGGATGGTGGCTCCTCCATGCAAAGTTGCTGCATGGCCAGAATGAGGGGAGCCGTGAGCAAGATCTGGGTGAGGGGGCTGCACAACCAGGCAGACCCCGCTGCCCCCATGGCCGTCCTGGCCAGGGGGCCCGTGCCGGGAGCGGGGCGGGCGCGAGCACATGCGTGTACCCGCACGTGCGCGGCCTCCGCCGCCCCCTCACCCGTAACCCCGGTGTCCAGGGCTGCCGCGGCTCCCTCCCGCCCACCGCTTCCTCTGCAGCCGCCGCCTGACACGCTCAGGGCTTTGCTGCTGGTATTTTTAAAGCTGCTTTTCCCACGGCTTCTCAGAAGCGGCCTCCGCGGGCGCGGGGGAGCCGGGGCTGGCGCGGGGCCGCCCGGGGACTGCGGGTTTGGGGCACTCAGCTCTGGGGCGGGTTCTTTGGGTTCCTCCGGGGTCACTGCTGTGGTGCTGCCCCTTGGTGCCTCCTTGTGCGTGTGTGGCCACCCGGACCCCAAGGTGCTAGGGGGGCGATGACGTCTGCAGAGCAGCCAGGGAGCTGTGCAGGGCACTGCACGTGACGGGCTGGGAAAGCCAGTGCCGGCCGTGCCCTAGAATAGCTCTGCTGGAGGGTGGCAGTGTCGTCACAGCCATTAGCTGTGACCCGGCATCCTGCCCGCAGCGCTGCCTGCGTGAGCGCGGAGCTGCAGCCCCTTGGGGGCAAGAGGCGGCCGGGGGGGCCTGGTGGGGGGCACTCGGGATGCAGCTGGTGTGGAGCAGTGTCAGGCGTGGGGGGGCCTCGATGCATCCGCTTCATTACCTGGGTGGTGCCGGAGTCTTCCCCCACCCTGTGTTGTGCCGCGGTGCAGACGCCCCACGGCGCTGGCAGCAGCCCCGGCCCAGCCCTGCCCGGCGGGCGCTGCGGGAGCGTCTGTGCTGCGGCAAGGGCCTGGCTGCCACCTCTGTGCTGGGCGATGCAGGGTGGGGAGGAGAAAATGCGTCGGCAGCGCGGTCGGAGCTGGCAGCGCCCTGGGATGGTGCGGGCACGAGGCCTGGCCTGTCCAGTACTGCAGCGTGCTGAAGGGGCCCTCCCTGCAACTGCCTCCCTCGCTGCACTGCTGCACCCCGCGGGACGTTCCCAGCCAGGGGCTCCGCGGGGCTGACGCCGGTCACTTCTCTCCCCAGGTCAATGACTTCTTGTCGGGACGGTCCCCGCTGACCCTCGCCCTGCGGGTCGGCGACCACATGATGTTCGTGCAGCTGCAGCTGGCGGCGCAGCAGAGCAGCGGGCAGCTGCAGCACCGGCACGTCATCGCGAGCCGCGGCGAGGCGGGCGCCGCCAGCCCCCACTGCCGCGCGCTGCACGGTGCCACCGGCTCCAGCTGCGCCCGTGTGCCCGTGGTGCCCGCCTGCCAGCAGAGCCCGGCGTCCGCCACGCCGCCCGCCCCTGTCTACTGCAACGCCTCCCACCCCGCGCCCGTCACCGCCGGCATGTTCCGCTCGCATGGGGCCGGCACACAAACGGTCAACAGCAGCGTGGTCTCCTCCTGCTCCGAGGTGAGTTCTGCGGAGCCCCAAAGCTCAGGGGGGTCACAGTGGGGCAGGACAGGGGCCATCTGCATGGGCTGGTGTGGCCAGGGATGCCCCTTGGCCCCGGGGCTGATCCGTGTGCTCTCCATCCAGGTGGACTGCAGCACGCGCAGCAGCAGCAGCAACCCGGGCGGCAGTCCTGCCCCGACGCCCCGATCCCGCAAGCCCGGTGCCGTTATCGAGAGCTTCGTCAACCACGCGCCCGGGGTCTTCTCAGGGACCTTCTCCGGTAGGTGGAGAGAGGGTGACATTGGCAGCCTGCAGCGCGGGGCTGGGTGCCAGGACTCGTCCTCGCTGTGCGGTGCTGCCCATCTCACACTCCATCCTTGGCTTCTGCAGGCACTTTGCACCCCAACTGCCAGGACAGCAGCGGGCGGCCGCGGCGGGACATCGGCACCATCCTGCAGATCCTGAACGACCTCCTCAGCGCCACGCGACACTACCAGGGGATGCCGCAGTCCCTGACACAGCTGCGCTGCCAGACGCAGTTCTCCTCCACGGCCTCCTCGTCCCCGGACCTCGCCACCAAAACTACCTCAGAGCCACTGCCGGCACCTGCCACCTCCGCGCCCCTGCACCCCGTCGTCCAGTGCCAAAGCCAGATCCGCATGTGCAAGCCCAGCGGTGAGTGTCCCGTGCGCCACGGGGCTGCATAAGGGTGACGTCCGCATGGGTACCCACCCCAGGGGGGCCCCCCCCCAATTCCTGTCCATTTGCTTCCTTTATTGCCGGAGCAGCCTGGACCCCAGGGTGCCAAGGTGGGGGTCCCTTCTCCCTGCTGCCAGGCAGGACCAAGACAAAGGTGTCATTGAGGCCTGTGGAGTGGGGGGCACAAGTGCCCCCTCCCCGGCCTGGGGGAGCCAGGAGCTGCAGCCGCATGGCGGGAATAGCCGCAGGATGGGGTGCGGATGCCGGAGCGTGGCCCTGCCCGGATGGTGTCTGTGTCTGGGGCTGTTGGCTGCTGTGAGGAGCAACCGCCCGTGGGCGCAGGGCTCTGTGCTGCCGCCGCCACCTCCTCGCTGCTGCGTTCTTCCTCCCTTCCCTTCCCTCCCAGCCTCCTCCTCCTCCACCCCCTGCTTCCTCCTCGCCGTTCCCGTGGCAGAGCCGGCAGCGCGGGATCATCCTTGGCTCTGCAGCCTTGCCCCACATATGTCACACATGGGGCGGCAGCAGCGCCTGGCAGCGCCTGCAGCCCCAACTCAGACTGCTCCAGGTGCTTCTGCCTTTGTGCTCTTCCCCTTTGTGCCACATTCTGTTTTTCCTGTTGCGCTGCATCAGAGAAGCCCCTTGTGCTGCTGGGGCTGCAGCATCCCTGTGTGTCCCCTGGGCTTGAGGGGCACTCGCTGTCCCCGGCGCTGGCTCCGCACACCTGCACCCGCGGCCCAGGAAGCGCCTGCAGCTCCTCCCGCCCCCCGGCTCAGATTTGCGTAGAGAAAAGAACCGAAACGTCCGTTGGCTGCTGGGAGTTGGGGGGTCGCTCCCACTTTCACTCTTTCCCGGGCGATGGGCAGAGCTCTACCCATCCGGGGCCGCTCCTCCCCGCTCCAAGGCCCAGTTTGGGGTGCTCTGTGCAGACACCTAGTTCAGGGAGCTTTGCAGGGCACCGCTTCCGCACGCGGGGGCTTGGGGGGCTCCGCGTCCCGCTCCGGGAGTGACGCAGGTGCCGTTGCAGGGGACCGGCTGCGGCAGACGGAGAACCGGGCGACGCGCTGCAAGGTGGAGCGGCTGCAGCTGCTGATGCAGCAGAAGCGGCTGCGGCGGAAGGCGCGCCGGGACGCCCGCGGGCCCTACCACTGGCTGCCCAACCGCAAGTCCAGCCGCACCAACAGCAACAGCAGCGTCTCCAGCGAGGGCAGCCTCGACCTGGACTTCGAGGACTCAGTGTGGAAGCCGGAGGTCAAGGCGGACATGAAATCCGAGTTCGTTGTAGCATAGAGCAGCGCCCGGGCGGCGCCGCCGGCTCCCGCTCCGCCCGCACGTGGCCCCTCCTGGCTCTGCCGCCTCCGGGGGGACGTTGCAGCGGAGCCTTCCCCCCCCCCCCACGGTGTCACAGGGTGGGCCGGGCAGGGGACCAAGCCCCACAGGTGCCCCCGGACCCCCCTGCGCCCGGGGCCGCGGCGCTGCTGGCCGGCTCGGCGGCACCCGGGGCTCAAGCTGCTTTTTGGGCTGTGAAGCCGCGGCCGGGGCGGCCCCTGTGCGGTGCCGGTGTGTGTGGGGGGTCCCCGCCTCTGTGGCCACCGGCCCCCTCTTCTCCTTCCCTTCTATATGTAGCATTGCTGGCGGCGCCCGGCCTGGCCCCGCGTGCACTTTAGGGGCTGCGCTGGGGCCTGCGGGCACCGGAGGGGGGTCAGTTCTGCGTGGGGGCAGCCTGGGGGCTGCCCCCGCCCCAGTCGAGCCCAGCTGGGAGCTGCCGCCTCCCCCTGCCCCGCAAGGGGCTCAGAAGACTTTTTTGTGTGTTTGTTTTATTTTTTTTTGGTTTTGTTTTTTAACTTAAAAACAAAAAAGAGGAAAAAAAAAAACAATTTAAAAAAAAAAAGAATAAATGAACCCAGTACTCGGTCATGGCTGTCTGCAAGCCGTGGGGCTAATATTTATAGACATTAATTACCCGACTGAGCCAATACTGACATAGTCTTGCATAGGCCGTAGAGATCCTTTTCCTTGTCCAACTTTGTTTTTTTTTTCTTTTTTTTCTTTTTTTCTTTCTTTTTTTTTTATTCAGGAGATCTGTGCAAATAGACCCCCCAGTGATGTGTTTTTTGTATGTAAAATTATTT
>JAVCKT010009030.1:0-13002 GCA_032273925.1 Rhynchotus rufescens | reverse complement strand
GTTGGCCGTTGCGCGGGGGGCCGTTGGCCGTTGCGCGGGGGGCCGTTGGCCGTTGCGCGGGGGCCGTTGGCGGCCGTCCCCGCAGCCCCCGGCTCGTGCCCCCCGCCGGCTGGGCGCGCGTTACGCCAGGTCCCCGCTGCGCGCTGGGTGCCCGCTGGAGTGGGGGCGCTTATCCGCGTTTTGGCGCGCCGGAGGGGAGCACTGAGCGCGGGGCAGGTAACCCCTGTAACCCCCCGGGGCCGGGCAAGCGGGCAGCAGGCCCCGCTCGGTCCCTCTGAGCCGGGGCCGAGCGCGGGTCCCGCTCGGAGGGAGCGGGAATGGGTTCCGCTCCCGTGGACGGACCTGGCCAAAGTGCCTCTGCCTCGCTCCGAGCAACTCTTTCCAGGAGTTCCCTCTTCAAAGTCTTCCTGTTGACTTCAGCGAGCTTCGGAGCAGGCTTAGAAAGGCAGAAAAACCCTCTCCTGGTGTTTATTTTAGCAAGGAGTAAAGGGTGCCTTGAATTCGCTGCTTTACCTGCCGCTGTAGCTTGCGCCTAGTTGGCTGAAGTTTGTGCAGGTCAGTAGAGCTTTTGTTCGGCACCGTCGTGGAGAGCAAACGTGCTGCTCTTCACTTACCCTGTAAAAGCGATGCTCCAGCGCGCGTCCCGCTGCCTTGGTGCGCGCGTTCGGATCCCCGGCTTCCCCGGGAGGCGTTTTGTGCGGGCGCCTAGGAGTTTCCGAGCCCGCAGGAGAAGCCACCAATTAGCCGTATTTGCAAAAAGATGCTGGGAAACTTCAGCCGAAAGGTCGTCCTAGACGCCCAAATATTTCAAATCTGCGGAATTCACCGGCAAAGAGCGTGTTGTTCTTGGGCATCTTTTGCTCGTAGTTGTCTGTTAAAGCCATTGCAGACAGGAGGGTTGTTACAAATAGTTACTTCAATTGCATTGCGCTTAATTTAAAACAGAAGATACAGCTTCCATCTTATGCGTAGGTATGGGCTTAACGCGTCCTCCTGTACCGAGAGCTTAAGGGTCCCTGAAAGGAGGAAACAGCAACATTGTACCATTCGGAAGGAGCAGCTTGGATTTGCTGACAATCAACTACTGATTTAAGAAAACCTCTTAATGCTCGAGATAGAGATGCTATACATTTCTTTACAGTATCTTATTTACTATTTTTCAAGTAAAAGCAGGCAGTAAATCAATCATCATCTGTAATTATTGCTGCAGTAATTACCTTTGGGGAGTAGATTATCGTTCTTGGTGGCCTTTGTTCAAATATCCCCTTCATTTTCCCTGTTTCATTTTTCTTGAATCATGTCCCTTTTTGAGTAGATTAATAGGGAATTCTGAAGCAGCTTTGACAGTAAGATTTCCAAAAGGGCTAACAACGTGAACCATCTGAGAAGTTAAAGATGCTTCTGTAGAAATAGCATTTAAATTCATTGATAAGAATCTGCCCGTCAGATGTTACATCTTCATTTTTAGTGAAGAAACAAAAGCTGTAAGTAATGTTGCAAGGAGGTTTTTCAACTGTGGCTGAACTGTAACATTTACCTAAATTCTTTTTTTGGTATGTGTGTGATATATTACTGAATATAGTTCTACAGTTTAAAAATAAACAGCATCTCAAATAGCTTCGCTGGAAAACTATTCTTTGGATGTATGTAAATGAGTTATTTAAACTCATGAATGCTGTTGCACATCTAAATAAAATATGGAGTTACATGTTAGATTTGCAATTTGTCAAGTACTTAGCAAGCCTTTCTGGGGGGAAGGTATAAGAGATATTTTTGATATGTCTGTCACTTTTGATAACTTAATTTGAAACTTATATCTTTGGGGAATAGTGATACAAGACAGGTAAATACATTAAAACAAAATGACAATCGAGTTTTTTAGATCAAGTGCATGAAACTAATGTTCATCTGAAACAGTGGATGTTAAGTAGTCACTAATGACTAAAATTTCATCTATTTTTGAAAATATGCGTCTTTTGAATTACCCTGGTTTTTGTTTACATTTTTCCTTTTTCGCTTTTTTTTTCCTCCTTCTCCTGCTTTGGTTTGCTGCCAACTTTGGTCTGACCCCAGCCATTCCTGCTCATTACCACTCAAGTTTGGACCCGGGAAACAAAAAAAGCATGACCAATATTAGATGTGCCTTCTACAATTTAAAAATAATAAAAACATTATCAAAAAAAAGAAGACGATTTGTAATTACTGTCTTTTAGAAGTACTGTCTCTTCTGAATTCTATTGGATTGTGGCCAGAAAAAAAAAAAAAAAAAAAAGAAAAAAGATTACTTTTGGAAACATTTTAATTTGAATATCCTACATGGCTTTAGGAAGGAGGAAAAAAGTTCTACCACAGGTACTCTTAGGTAGAGGATCGGTTGCATTGAATTCATTGGTCCTGACTTCTGTTTTGCTCATTAATGAATTCCATCCATCATTCCTTTCCATTGGATAGTTTCTGCAAAGAAACCCTCTATTTTCTGTCATTTACCTGCCCCAAATTGCCTAATGCAGACATGGGGCAGGGTGCCAGGGAGAAAAGCAGGTGGGGGAAGATGACCCAGGGCCGTGATGTCCCTTTCTAGAGCCCCTGTGTAGAAGGAGGGTGTTGAACAGCTAGTGCCGTGGCTCTTTTAACCCGGAATCCTCCGGGCAGGAGTGTTCCCAGAGTAAAACCAGCTTGGAGCCCCCCGGGATGAGGGCAGAAGAGCAGCTCGGCTGCGTCTCCTTTGACGTGGCCGTTTCAATGGCAGACCCTTCTTGTGCCTTGGCATGTTCGCTAGGGATTGCACTCAGATTACTGACACCCTCCTCCCCACGCACACGCACCCTTTTCTGGTTTATGGATTTTTGGTTTAGGAAGGGCTTGGGAATTTTCTTTTGCCCCCACAAACAGCTTTCGGAGAGAAATTACCCATTTAGAGCAATCAATATTATGGAAGTAGAGTCATTCATGAAGAAAAGCAGGTATTCCTTATGCAGACCTGAATGAAGATGCAGCCCTGCTAAATTTTAAACCCACATTTACACAAACTAAGGTCAGGTAATATTCCTTATGTTAAAGTCACTCACCAAAATCATTGAAATGGTAGGTGTTTGATAAGCCATCACAGGAATGTAGCACAGCCCTGCACATTTAGTAGAGGCACCGATCTCTGAAAGTCGCCTTTTTAAAAACTTCTTGATTTTACTGTTGCTTCCAAGGATAATTTTGTCCCATGTTTGCCTGTGGTAATAAAATTACTGAATGTTTAGTTCCTAGAAAGATGAGAAGGAAAAATTTATCTGCTGCACTACATATCTATGTTCTGCTTAAAACAGACTTGATCTTGAAATGTTTGGCAAGCCCAGAGCATTTCTTAAAGTTGTGCCCTCTTTTCAACGAAACCGAAGTACTCGCTGCATCCCGCTTGAATTTACACCCGCAGTTCAATTTATGCAGAGTGCTGGTGGACTGAGTGAATGTAGCTGTGTTTTAATGTCATTTGTTTTCTCATCATATATTTAAAGGGGGTTCCTTGTACAGAGATGCAGCCGATGTAGTGGAATTCTAGGGAAGATAGACTAGTAGTTGATTAAAACAAACAAAAAAAATTGCTTTACTTAATAGCAATGACAGTTCAGAGAAAATCTGACATTCAGATACCCTTCAAACAGTAGCCTTTAGATTTCTGTGCATCTGTCAACTAGTTGAATGTTTATTCTCAGCCCCCAGCCCTCCCCAGCCTCTGAATTACATGAACTAGACTCTAAAGTCATTAGATTGTCTGCTGATTAGACTAAAATCAATCCAGCATAAACAAAACCAGCAATTAGTATTGGCATGATTTCTGTGAACTTAAAAGTTCCAGTGTGACTGGTCCAAAGATTTTTTTTTTTTCAGATCAGGCTGGTTTTAGGACCTCTGTTATTTTGGCATCATCCTCTTATAGGGAGGGAACAAAAAATTCATAAGATTCCACTTGGCCTGAAAAGCAAAAACATCTGTTTGATGCATGAGTGGACTGCTGGCTTGTATTTGGCCATCTAAAAAAGGGATAAAATTTAAGATATTGAACATAAAAGAGTACATGAAGAAAAATAAATTATAAAGAGGATATAAGATTACTATCTTTTTATAATGCAAGGTATTCATAGCGTTCTTTTCCCAACTTGCTGAAGGGTGCCGCTGCTTCTTTACACGTTAAAAGAGAAATAACAAAAACGTCCCTAACCTTTAGTAATTTTCATTGACACTGGCAATGGGTAATGGTATTGACTGACTTGATTAGCTTTAGATTTGCAGTAATGCTCCCCTTTTGCTTTTGGGGCCAGCATGAGTTTTATTGACCATTGCCACGTCTTTCCTAAGGGCAGGTACTATTAGGGCTGAGCACCGTAGATTTAAACAGTTCCTGGTTGAACTGCTGGTTTTCATAAAGGTGAAATCTCGTGGCAAAAATACTGTGAGAGGTTTAGAAATCCTATGTGTTTGGTTTGCTTTGCTTTTCCCGAGTTGCTGCTAACTTGTGCCACAAGGGAAGCTGTCAGTGCAGAGGCAGGTTCCTAATGTGTGTGGGATAACACTGTCCACTGTCGGATCCAAGATGTCCTGAAAGGCTTTATATCCCTCTGTAATCCATTCTGTCCAGCATACACCTGGTTTCACGGCTCCCGGTTCTTTGTTAGGGAATGCACAATTTGCTATTAGAAAATCAAACATTCAGGAAAAGAAGTCTTTCTGCTAAATATCTGTAAATGAGGAAAGGATCCAGAAGAATTCTTAGCATTTGATACAAACCACGTCGATCCAGTGTTTTTCTGTGTAGAGCACAGTGAATAAGCTAGTTGGAGCTGACTTTGTAAATTGATTAAAATAAAGTATAAGTACCTTAGGACGGACCTCTTAACGGCTTTTCCCAGTTGTATTTTAAGGTTTCTATTGGTTCCTGTGGAGCTATCTGAGGTCCCAAGCAGTCCCAGTTGGGGATTGGTAAAAGCAGTATTTTAGTTAATTCTGAACCATGGAATATATATGTATGCACTTTTTCCCCCCTTTTTTCCTAGCAGGACAATGTAGGAATTCCAGAATTCATAGGAATTCTAGGAAGAATTGCATGTGTGCTATTTGGTGTTGTGAAAGTGTACCTGTATGCTTGCAAATACATTTTCCAGTGCTGTTACTGCAAAGCACTAAAGTTTCCAAGCTGCTCTCTTTGTCAGATAGTGCAAGGGAAGCTTCTAACTACTTTTAAATCATTATGCAACACTTGGCTTAGATTCTGACAAAAGATGAACCTGTGGAAATCAAGAGAGGTTGTGAGGTTTGTTTTTCTTTGAGTTTAATTGTAGACAACCTGTTTTTTTACCATGCACTGTATTTCACCTCAAGTATGAGTAATTATGCTAGTTTAGCAATTATTAGAGATGAAAGAAATTCTGTTGGATATGATCCTCCTAAATTTCCGTAGCTTTAGTTTTAGCCAGGATAATGATCAAGGAGTAGTTAGCCGTATGCCTAGGGACTATACTGTAGCAAAAAAGATAGGGCTGATCTTGGGGGTATCACAACACATTATAATTAATACTTTAATTCCCGCCTCTTACTTCACAAAAAAATCTTCTTTCTGTTCATGTCAGTGAGAACATTCCCCTGTTCTAATGGAGAGGATTTCAAAGCAGGACTACTGTCCTCCAGTATTTAGAATATTAGTCAATGCTGATTGCACTTCTTTCTTCCACCTTCCCATTCCTTTAGTTTCAAACACCATTCTTCACTATACTGCATAGTAACTAGGGTTACCCCTTCCCATTTCTTTTTGTCTTTTGTTTTTGAATTTAGTCTATATTATCTGTGCTCTTGTATTTGTGCTCTAGGCATTTCACTCTTGCAGATTTTCCTTTAGCTAGAGCCATGCCAGGCATCATCCACAGCAGCTTTTCTTTGCACACGTGAATCTGTATTACACCTACTCCGAAGGAATGTAGGATTGCTACCTATTCATCATGGCCAATGCAATTTTTGATTCAGGGGCATGTGTTTTGGTTTAGTGTTTCTTTTTTTTTTTTTTCTGTCATGGGAGCAAGTCAGATTAACTGATTCATTTTAATATATATACCTTAAGGTTCAATGTTTATTTTTAAGGTTATGATTTTTAGTCCTTCAAACTCTTTTAGAAGTCATGTATGTATCTATTGACCTAGAAACTTTTCCTACCCTCTTCTTTTCACTTATGTGATAGGGCCCTACTATGATTCTTTAAAAATCAAGTATCAGTAAGTAGTTAGCTTTCTCATAAATTTGGATGTATGCGGTATTAGTCAGCCAGCCTTGTTGACGATGGAGAAAGACACCTTCATGCCCTGAAGACAAATGAACAACGTGCTGCTAGTGAGAGTATCAACACTTTCCTTTCTCGAACCCTGGTTTTGGAGAGGCCACTTATGCAAGGCAATAGCCTGGAATGGGAATTTTGTCCTTCCTACTGAAAAAGAGCACAAAATCTCCCTTTGAGTTTGTCATACAAACACAGTTCCGCACAAGTGCAGGAAGCAAAGGCGCTTTAAATTTAAATGTCCCACTTAACTTCACAGTGGATTGCTTTTGTATGCAATCCTTGAAGCTCCATATGAACTGTTACTGGGTTTTATTTTGCCAGGAAAATGTATTTCAGAGGATGGATCTGAGATAATTGATTTGTAAGTTTGTTTTTGGTGTTCACGCTTTTGGTAGCCTATCAAGTTCAGTTTCTATAACTGACTCATTAACTTCTTGAAGGGCACTTTAAAAACAAAAACAAAAGAACCAGTGTGTGGCTGGACCAGATGATGGGATGTTGTGAAGCCGCGTCCTTGGGAAGCCGAGGCTGTGCTTTGGTCAACAAAACTTTCTCTGGCACTGAATTATGATTTTTTTTTTCATTCTCGCAGACAGAGTCCACAGAAATTCTTAGTTTGATAGTGGCAGGAGGCAGGGGGAGGGGAAGGGGGAAGTTAATTATTCTCCACCTCCAAAGAACACAATTGCAAGGAAGGAACTTTCTGATTCACTGGTTCCAGGACAACAGGATGTCAAGATGCTTGCCTGATGTAACGTTGTGCTCTGAAGATGGGTGCAGGGAATGGAGTACTACTGGGCTGCGCGCGTAACTGCCAGGAAGGGATTGGATCAGGTGATTATAAAGAGCTAGAGCATGGGAAAAGATCCGGCGATTTCCAGGGAAGCTGCAGAGTAGACGACTCATCAGTCAAAACCAAATAGAAGTCAGTGAAGGGAGGGCTGAAAGCTCCAGGGGCGAGGTCCGCAAAAGGGCTCGTGTGCTGCAGGACATGAGAACTGCAGCGCTTCCTTTTCAGGCGGCTGGCTGCCCAGCAGAATAGTGATCTTGCACTTGGTGCTTCAGCTCTTCATATACTTCACGGGTAGGTTAGAAACTGATGAATATGACTTCTGAGTAGGAACCATCTCAAGAGCACAGTATGAAATACAAAGGATGATGTGTCTTAGCTCTTCTGTGTTCTAGACATAGGTAGCTAACAGTCTGCTGTCACCAGTCTGATGCTGCTTTTGGAGATAGGTGAGAAGCCCTTTCCTCTCCAAATGGAAGGAATTAAAGGGTTGTGGTGCTGCTATTCCCCTCCCAAAGTTAGTTTGTTCTTTGAGGATGTGGGAGATGGGGGTTTTATTCTCTGCTCTAAGGCCATATCTCGCAGAGATAGGGCATCTGTCACTACTACAGCAGCATATTTTGGCAAGAGTGGCACCCTTTTTTACCTTTGCAGATGATGTTTGACTTTTCAAAAGCATGATTAAGTATCATTGGGCAAGAGAATGAGAAAGCTTGCTCGCAAATGGGACCCAGGGCACTAGTGGGTTGAGAGAGGGAAGGCCTGGGCTATGGAGAAAGCAGAGACCTGGGTTTCTGGTCTGCTACGTACTCATTGTAACATGTTTCTTGATGACTTACTTCACTGAAACTAGATCTGGAATCGAGGTTCACCTCTTCCCAGTCGAGTGTCCTGACCACAAGGATATGGTGTAGTGCTAATTCTCTGTCTTCGCAGCTTAATGAATCTTGTAGGCAAGGCACGACAGGCTCAGCAGCAGTGAATGAGTGTGCCTCAAGTCTGAGAGAAGGTGCTCTTTCCCAGGAAACTCATGACACCACCACAAATCCTTCCGACAGAGAAAACGTTGAGCTTGTAACACCCACATCCTGGGTGAGTGATCTAACCAGTATATGAGCAAGAAGTGGAAAGGAAGACGTATGTCAGTGCGCACATTTTCTGCTAGCAGATTATAGCGACCAGGCAGGGCTCTGAAGAACCACTATGAACGTGAACCCAAAGCCAAGGCAGGCAGGAAGATGTTTTGCCAGTTCTGGGGCCCTTAGTGCCTTTGTGGTCATAGACCATGTTGAGTATGTTCTGGAGAGAAAGAAATCTTGAACAGAGCAGAGTTGGAGAAAATGAAGGAGCAATGTATAAAACCATGACACAAACACAGTAGATAGAGGCTGGTAAACCTAGGATTTAATTGAGAGGAATGTTTTTTTGACTGAGGAAAATGTGTGTCATTATGTAACAGATAATAGAGCCAAAGGACTGGAGTGGTGGCAGATGGCCCCAACTCCTAAAACAAAGCACCTCATTTTAAGCACATAAGTGAATGGCTTAACTTTCACAGGTAATAGGCATCTACAGTAACTTTCACTGTAGGTGCTCATCTCCTTTCCTTCCATCTGTCTGCAGTCTTGAGGGTTTAAAACACTGGTTATCTGGAAGCCTTGTGATCCATACATCAGATTGATTCAATTTGCTCTCTCTTGCTGAGCTCAGGTTTTTGTGGATGATGTTTAATTAATTTCCTATTTTCTAAGCATAGTTGAAAAAAAAGCAAGTCTGTAGGGACAGCAAAAATTACTGGTTATGGACACCTCTGAGGGAATTTATTTGTTACAGAACTTCAATATTTTGGGAGGAATCTGTGCTCTGAAATTTCTCTTGATGAGTTCTGGATTTGGCAGTTAGGCTTAACTTTTATCTTGGACTCCTGACATTTTTCCTCAAAGGGAGTGGAAATGGTGACATTGTCAAAAATGGAGGCAGAATATGCAAAGATGGCAAAGATAGCTTGAAGTCTTGATCCCAGGACCAAGACTAGACTTCCAGAGGATCTCGTTCCTGCTTTGTTCAGTCTTACCATGGTCCTAAAGTTGACCCAGACGCTCACTGTTATTTACTGGATTGCATAAGAGGGACGCTTAGGATATCTAGAACTTGCTGTAGCTTCACAAAAACTTTGAGTTTCTTTGGAGGAAAATACTTTGTAAAACATGGCTTTTATTAGGTTATCTCAAACAATCGAAATATGTAGCTATGTAGATATGACTTAGCTTGTAACAAGATAATGATTAGGGAGACAGATTAGCACTTTGAGCAAGGTTAGTTCATGTGTTGGTTCAGCTCTGCAGAAAGCAATATCCCCCATCCCCTGCTTTGGGGGTTCTGTAGAATTCTCCCTCTGTGGCTGGGATGAGAGTTTCCTGCCTTCTTTCATGGTGTGGTGTAAAATTGGACAACTTTGGGCTGTCACATTTAGATTCTGCCATCAATGATATCAAGAGTTGAAAGAATATCCAACGGATTTCTTAAGCATATTTTTTTCTCCAGTTAAATATATTTGTTACTTTTATGTTTATGTGCTGCCTAGGAAAATACTTCTATTTTGGCATCAGAATAATATTTTCCAACCACTACAGCCTAATTGGGAACTCCTAGTTCAGTCTTTCTACAAGAATAACATTATTGTGGGGGAAAACCAATCTCACTGTTGGAATAGACTAGAGAGAGGAGTGAAAAACATGAATACTATGAGGGAAAAAATGCTATGCAATGTGGAAAAAAAAAAAGGAAAGAAAGAAAATTAAAAAAGAAAGGAAAAGAAAGGGGAGGTACATCACAGCACAAAGGAAAACAAATCAGAAACCAATATTTGTGTGTATGATTAATAGGATTTATACCAACAGGGCTAATTTTCAGTAGAGTTTTGGAAGGTAGGTATTTGAGATGCTAATACGCAGTTGTATTTCTAAGTGCTCATTGGGCCTGTACACATTTGGGAGTCAAAATAGTAATCACGTTTCTGGCTAGTAGCTGACAGAGGTGTTTTGGTGCCGGTGAAGCTGTTCAGAAAATCAGACTTTCTCTGTGGTTCGGGCCTTTCACGAATGGCAGCTCTCTTAAAGGACATTATGAGGCAGCCTGAGAAGTTTGTTCACTTCGGGACTCACACGTACCACCGTTCACGTGTGTGTGGCGTAGCTGGGTGTGAAAACAGGCATTTGCAGCTAATGGCAAGAAGAGTTTAACAGACGAGCCTTTTTTCAAGAGCTGGTGGTACTCTGAGAGCTACCAAGGGCGAGAAGAAAGTAGGGAAAGGTGTCGCCTCCGCAGAGGAGATGTTAACGTGTGATCCTCCTGCTTTTAAAGCTCCTCTGTAACTTCCTTAGTTTCAGCTTTAATCCGGAAAGCATCCTTACGGTTATGTATTTCCAGAGCATGTTACTGCAAAGTGTGAAATGTCTTCAAATATGTTGAATTTAGTAGAATTAGAGGATGCTTTGTGCCTCCCTTAAACTTGCCTTCTGACATGTGATTATCTAATCATGCTTAATAAGTATGTGGAGATGGAGGCAGTCTGAATGTCCTCTTGGTTTTTATGTGGACCTGAGGAGGGAGGAGAGGAAAAGTAGAAAGATCCTTCCAGAAATTACAGTAATTTGTAGATGCTGAAATAATGGTGCCCACGTTTTATTTCTGTTCTGTCTGGGTAACTCTGTAAATTGTGTATTGATTATGGTAATACAGCTAGTGTCTCTATTACTTGTCTGCGGGGTTTATTCAAACATGTGGATAGAAGATACACATGGCAAAGTTACCATCCTAAAAAAAAAAAGGCTTCTGTGCAAGGCGGCTCTAAACTGAATCACTAATTGTACACCAATGGCAATATATAGATTAGGCATTGAGTTATAGGAAATGCAGAGTGCAAGTTAAAAATATGTATTTTAATCTTCTTATCATCAATGATCTTAGTTGCTGTGTTAGGTTTATTGTCACAGCTCTCAAGGAATATGTTTTGTGAAGGGATAAATAAATAATGATCAGTTATTATAGTTTATTTTGGGATATGTAGCTTTCCCTGCTTTGTTTAACAAACTGAAAGAAAGATCAGGCATTGAGGCTGCCTTTTTTCTTTTTTTTTCCCTCTAATTTATTACCCAGCCTAGACTAGAAGAAAATAGACTTCTTTTCAATTATCTTTTGCTTTTATTTTATTATGTTTTGCTATAGCTCTGAAGTCATAAATCTTAGTTCTCCGAAAGGATTCCCTTTCAGAGAAAACGCTCCTTTTCACGCTTCTAATTTTATCTCTTTTTTTTTGTTGTTTTTTCCATATAATGTTTTCTCCAAACATGAACCAGAAACGACTGGTGCTCATCCTTAGAGTACAGTGTAGATTAACCCTTCAGTGAAGGGAAATACGAATGAGGTTCTGCAAGTTAGGAAATCTGTGAGTGTTTTTTTTTACAAACTCTGTAAAATCACTCTCCTTTATTCACCCACTGTATGTCCCAGGACAAGAACCAAGGCAAAAGGGGTGAAATCTTCATCAGACAGCAGGTGTTGCTGTAGAGCAGTCAAGAGATTAACTATTTTTGGTCCTCCGCATCACAGTTCCCACAGGTTTTCTTCCCTGAGCTGTCTGTCAGGGTGCTACTTGGAGTTGTTGTTGTTGTGTTGAAGTGGGAGTTGGTCTCAACGTTAATGTTCAGTAGCCCGGGCATGGGAGATGCTCGGAGCTGGAACCAGGGTTTGCCTTGGACACTGTCTGTACCCAGGCTGGAATGGCCTTTCGCACAGATACAGCTTCTGGTTAGAGATGCATTTCTGAAGGAAAAATTTAAAAACTGGTTTGTGTCCAAACCACGAGCTCTCATAATGGGAGCTGTCGAATTGGCATGCTGGAATCTCTCTCTCTCTCTCTCTTTTTTTTTTTTTCCCCCCATGTTGAGATTTTATTTAAAATATTTACTCTCAAACAGTGTGGTGCCACGTTTTCTTTCGGAAATTCTAGTTTTTAGATTTCTTGTTGGTTTTAGTTTTGAAAAGTTGCACTGGGAAAATACGTAGGAGGGAATTGATGATTTGTTGTTTCAAGAACCAAATAAATCAACCCCAAAATATTTATACATCTAATAAAACAGGCTACTGTGGTCAAAAACACATAATTGTACAGACCAGGAGACCTTGTTACGCTCATGATAACTTTATTTCAAACGAGTCCAGAAGTACTGTTTAGCTGTAGCATTGCTCATCCATAGTCTGGTTTCCTAAGCAGTTGTTCTGGCTTCTGAAGGTCTCTCCTTTTGTTAGTATCCCTTCACTTTGGTTATCTCCAAGTTATCTCAAGCAAGGATGTGGTGCTGGAGACAACATCCCCATGCCCAACTACCGTGCTGGAGTATCAGTGATTAATATCAGCATTGATCAGTATCAGCATTGATTAATAACAACAGCCCCATGTGTGCAGTGCTTTAGCTGCACATCGCCCTGTGCTGTCGTAGTTCGGGCTACAGTGACAGGAAAGTTTTTGGCCAGCACTAGGCGAGGCATCTAATGACAAGGTTTTGTTTAACTTTGCGTCCCTTTCCTGAAAGGAAATGGCATAGTTAATGTTTGGGGCAAGTTAATGTTGAAGTTGGCTGAATAAAGCACTACCTTTGATAGTCAGGTGAGTTTAACAGAGACCTGAGAGCTGAAATACAGCAAAGTTTCCCTAGGCCGCTCGTGGAAAAGCTAAAAGAGGAATTTCTTTGTTACTACCAGCTGTAGTAACAAATGTAACGAATGCTGGTGTTGGAGGAAAGCTCTGACTCAAATGAAAAATGAAATGCTATTTTGTAGATGAAGTGTAGCAATGCCAAGATTTCCCATATTCTGGGGATTTGGTTGGGTGGTCTTT
>JAVCKT010009028.1:0-15717 GCA_032273925.1 Rhynchotus rufescens | reverse complement strand
CCCGTGCTCTGGGTGTCCCTGCTGGAGCAGGGGGGTTGGACTAGATGGTCTCTAGAGGTCCCTTCCAACCTCAACCATTCTGTGATTCTGCTTAAAAAGAGTACAAGCTTCGATTGCCTTGAGTCTTGTAGGGAATCATGAGGTCTGTGAGATTTACTTAAGTTTTCTAAGGCTTATCTGAGCATTCGTTCATGTATTAATAAAATTACATGGTAGTTTGAGCAGTTGGGTCATATTCTCATTCTGTGGTTCAGCCAAAGCCCCAAGTCCAGCAGGCGGCAGCCATGGGTGGGCACCAGCACGTGTGCAGGAAGGGATGTGCCCCCGTTTGCTGCTTCCCCTTCTCTCATCACGCCCATCCCTGCTTTGGCAGCCCCTGTCCCGCAGAGCTCACCCTTATTCTCCTTTGCTCCCCTCACGGGCAGAGCTCTCCTCCCCAGGACACTCACGTCCCAGCCCAGAGCCAAAACACACACACACATGCTCCAAACATGCAGGCTTGGGGCTTGTCACGTTCCCGGCACTGCTCAGTGGTCACTCGCTGCTTGTGAGACCTCCTCAAGGCCCTTCCTATGTAGAGCGCCCCTTTCAGCCTGGCTACGGGCAGGTGGGACCAACAATAAGGATGAATGAGCTTACTGAGCACACAGAGTTAATGGGGACGTTAGAGCTTTCCCTTCTGTAACTTCTTATGGTGAAAGGGCGTTTTGAGGGGACATTAGACACTCCTAAAGCTTCAGCTACTCTAATCTTGTCAGTGTGAGGCTAGAGCAGTGGTAGAGACCAATGTGTCTCATGGAGGCGATTGCTGCAGGTTTGGGTTTTCACTCTGTCCTGTAGTCGCTGTAAAGAAAATGCGGATTTGTACAGCTGGCTTTTGAGATGGCAACACTTTAAAAAATAGCCATTCCTTAAGAAAAGCTCAATAAACTTTAGGTGAAATATATTTTGCCTTTTTATCATCCTTGACTTTAGCAATTAAAATGGAATTGATTTAAGTCTTTTGACGCACTTTAGTTTTTGTGGTCTTGACTATAACTCTTGGACTGTTGCCTGTTTTCAGGTGATTTTCCCATCCAGCTATTCAGAGGCCTGGTCTGCTTAGCTTCCAAGTTTGGAGGAGATCAGGTGCTTTCAGCGCACTGTAGCAGTGTGCATAAAACAGAGTACTGTTTTGTAACCCTGACTTGATATTTCGGAGGAGGAAATGAATATTATTGAGGAAGGCAATATTTACTTTTAATTTTTTTTCTCCTGAATGGGTGAATTGTTGAGTTACTGTTAAGCCTGTTCATTTGTCTTGGGAGAAGTAGGAGGCTGGATGTAGATAAAAATCTGCAAGCACGTGCATGTGGGTGTGTGCTACATCTGCTTAAATATATTTCAGTGGTATCCAAAAGTTCTTTCAGATGAAGTGTCACCTTTACTGGAATTAACTGTATTCATTGTTTTTCTTTGCCCATCATTTTTTTTTCTACCAGAATATGTTGGTTTAGTAATTGTATCTTCATGATTTGAGCTGCTATCGATAGATTCTATCTCTGTGATTCATAGCTTTTAGGACGATTAATTGGAGATTGGTTGTGTGGAAGGAAACAGATTAATCTGTTGTCTCCGTAATGCTCTGTGCTTAATTAAATTAAATAAATCAATGTTCATTCTTTTCAAATGCGTACGCTAGTTCCTTGAACTAGCATCTGCTAACTTGTTTTAGCCATTGAAGATACTGTCTGAAGCATACATGTGGTTTGGCAAAGCTGAATCCGTGTGGAGAAAACAGAAAATTTGTGCTGCTAAAAAATACCAGAGCACTTGTTTAGTACGTTCACTGCCACATGGTAGCACTTCAAAAGAGACAAATTATTGCCTTAAAAATACTACCCATGTTAGTAGTGCTGCTATAAAAAGAATACTGTAGTTGTTTTTCAATACAGTTTGACCAGTATAACTGAAATTGGCCATGTTTGAGTTGTCGGATAGTTCAGAGAAATCTAATGGAGAAGCCGAATGCTTTATCTCCTGATACATGAACTTCAGCATTGCCTGGAAGGCATGGCGTTAGTTTTAACTAGGGACAGCCCTGAGATTTAGAGGTGTGGGTTTTTTTCTTCTTTTTTCTTTAGTTGTTCATTTGCGAGAAGAGTCTCTGAGGAAATTCTCTCCATCCTCAGATAATCCCCATGATCTTTTAGAGAAGACACTGAAGGTCTTCGCATTGCGTTTGAACCTTGGTGAACTGCCCTCATGAAGACATGTAACTTTTGCTGTTAAAGTTCAGAGTTGACGAGCAAATTTGTTTAATATAAGTCAAGACAAACACTTAATTGTGAAATATAAACTAAAGGTTATGCAAACATTAGTGGTTTCTAGTGCAGAGTCATTAATTTATTTGGTAATGCAGTGTTTGTTTAATGTGCACGTCAGTGAATTGGATGAACAGGTACATAAAAACAGTTAGCAGTACTTTCTAAGGGACTTGGACTTGAGTATTATGTTCTAGTACTCCCGAGGAGTTGGATTTTTAGGAGACATGTCAGTTGCCACTCTGAAAATCAAAATTCTTAAGACATATTAACTTAAAATTTGTTATAGAAATGCTAGCCTTGAACATCTAAGGTACTGTCAAGGGTGTCTTATCCAAGTCATCTTTGATGAAGATTTCACCTCAGAATATTTACCAGAAATGAATATTATGACATATGAGATAAAATAAACTTTAATTCAGGCTGAATTTGGCCCAGCTGAAGTGCATCTCGTGGTGGCTCCAGTAACTGTTTTAAGATCTATATTTCTGCAACATGTAGATCGATATGTGAATTCCTGAGTTCTGGATTTTAATGAGTTGTTTATAAACAAATGAAAATCCTGCAATTTGGGAGTGTTAAATAAACTTGTATCGTGTATCACGTTACTACAGTAACATTTGTTTCAGAACAGCTTTAGAAATAAGCTGTTATTTCCTGAGGGATATAAATTGACCAATTGTTTGCAAACTCTGGTGTCTTAGAGATTTGTTTCCTTTTTAAAATCTTCACTTGGACTGTGTTTTCGGATGAGGGTGTTCAATGACTCAATTGATTGGACTGATTCTTGAATTAGGTTTTTGGAATATAATGCTATCAAGAGAGGTTATTTTAAAACACTTAGGAAACATAACTGAGTTGTCCCAGTGTAAGAAAGGTCCTCACAGTTGTGTTCAGTTCTGGCTTTGTCTCTGATTTGTTTTATAATTTTAGATAAATTGCTTTGTTTTTGTACAGTGGCAGATATAACTCATATACTCAGATCACGTTGCCCATGTTGACATTTTGGAAAAGGAAAAAAATGTTGATATTTTGTTAATATTTTAATTTGTTGTAACTTAGTTAATTGTGAGTGCAGGGAAGCTGCTTTAGTAGACCCTCTGTGGTTTGGGTTGTCATACATATTCAGTGAAGGAATTTCATCAAACTCAAGCAAAGCATCATTCTGCACATCTTTGCACTTCCTTTGCTATTCTAGAAAATTTTCTGATTCTGATTCAGATTTTTAGTATCACCTATTAACTGCATCCGTTCTTCTCCCTCTCACTTTGTTTGCAAACTTGGAGCAAATGTGATTTTAGAGGAGGCAGTATCTTCAGTGCTAGCATGAGAGGCTGATGCATTCAAGCCCATTTGTGCTGCGAGAGCAGCTCGTGAGGTGCGTGGTGCCCTGGCAGATGTTTACCTCGTTATAAGGGACCTTCTCAACAAAGAACTTGCTTTAAGAATATAGATACAATGCTTAAAGGAAAAAAAGAAACATACATGACTGTGAGACTGTTCTCTTGCCCTTTTCCTCACTCCCTTTCGCCTTGAGTAGCCCTAGACCTGGTGTCCACTGCCCCCTTGCCGATGGGGTGGGAAGGAGGAGGGCGCCTGCGCTGCCCAGGGCCGCGGTTTGAGGTGGTGAATGAGCTCCCTGCTCACAGAGCGGCGTGACTTTCCCAGGCCCTGCAAGCTGAGGGGAAAAGAGAACACAAGCATAATCTGTGCTTAGTTTGTAGGTAAGCACAAAATGCTTTGTAGATTGGAGAAAAGATGGGAAGAAATTGTGGTAATGGTATCAACAAAAGCAACGTGAGGGCTGTCACCCCTTGGTGCAATTCAGCAACTTCTTGGTGCTGTCTCACCACGAATACATGCTATATAATATATATGTTTGGTTAAAAGAATTTCCATTTCTCTCTGGTGGAGACTGCATCATGTTTTAATTTCTGCAGTTTCTGTCATCTCTGCAGGGCAGAGACGCTGGCTATTGATGCCTTATTGGTTCTTTGAGATTCTTTTCCACTATTGCCTTTATTATCATTTAACTGCTAACAGTCGTGAGAGGATGAAGCATTGACATGGAATCTGGGTGGTTTTTCCTGAGCCCTTTTTCTCTGATAGGGTCTGTCTTGTGCTCAGATTCAGTTATACATTGCTGGTTATATTGAGTTTGAGAAAAGAAAATGTCCTGGAACTTAAATATTGTTTTCTTCACGTAGTTACCGGTTATATCTCAGATAAATGCTTTAAAGAGCATGGTTTATCTTTATTCGAGATTGTAAAAGATCTGAATTTGTTTTTTTAAAGTACATTCCCTGTTTTTAAATGAGCCCTCTTAAGGGAGAGATTCTCTGACTAGACCAGCCACATGATTCCATAGAAATGCATATGTAAACATATGTATTTTCCTATCACTGTGTGGTCACCTCTACTTTTATTTAGCATTGTCCTTAGTAACACGGGAATCATCCATGCAAGGAGGAAAAATAGACCTTGCTATCAAAGCACCGTTTATTCTCATTCTCAAAACTGTTTTATCTCTTTCATCTGCTTTTGAAAATCACTGCCCATTTTTTTCCTGTTCATGACTACTTTATTTGGCTGGGAAGGGAACTAACCATAATTTCATGCAAGTCTTGTTCACTTGCCACACAGATCTATCTTTGCAAACCTTCTTTTAACCAAAATAGCCTATTCTATGTATATCCTGTGCTTTTTATGTTCAAATCATGCTCGCACAAATAGTCTTGCAGTTTGTTCTGGGAAAGGTGTGTGATTTTTATATTTCAGTTGTAGAATTTAGAGCCTTAGGAGCTTCAAAAAAGATGAAGTTTAGGAGCTGAGATTCTCTTACTGGCTCCCTTGGCGTTTCTTTCATGAGAAATGTGGAAAATGTCTTGGATTCTACCTGGTAAAGCATTAGGGACAGCTGTATAAGGGATGTTCTTGAGACTGGCTTGTGCTACTGGAAGTTGTGCAACAAAATTAAGTTTAATTAAGTTAAGTTACTTTATTTTGGTCTCGCATAGGGGAAATTTTTCATACTACCTTTAAAATAGCAGTTCCACGTTTCTCCTAAAGATTATGGTGGCATCTTTGTATTCGTGCAGGAGTTTTCTTTGCATGCAGTATATGGTATTTCAGACTGTAGCTTGGATATTTTTGCTATTCTGATTTTATCATGTTAGTCCATATTAATAGATGTCCTGGCTAACACACAAATTTCAAATCATTTATATCAAGATACTGTGTAAAAACATGGAGGTACCAATGTATGCTCTGGAGGAAGTCACCTGGAGTTTACAAAAGTGTTTGTAGATTATTTCAGAAGATACAGTTAGTAAAAATCACCAGTTTAATGAAAATGGCCAGCCAGGAAACAGAATTTATTTTGTACTTCATGCATGATAAGTCAGGAAAAATATTTGTCCATTTTTGAGGGATGTCTTGAAATATCTATAAAAATATATATTTGGAAATTTTCTCTCCTAAAAGGATTATGAAGTTGGAGCTGAAAAATTAGCACTTTCAGTCCTTTGATTAATTTATATTGCTTGCTTTTAATATGAATATTTTTGTCTGCAAAAAGAAGCCTTGGAAAAAAACATAGCAAGAGTAAAATCAAAACCCGTGTGTGTCTGTATGTATCTGTAATTTTTTGCAACTGCCTGCAGACCTTAAGGATTATATAGTACTGTTATGTTTGATACCCTATCTATTGGCTGTTAGCATTGGTTCATCTGATAATCACACTGAAATCTATTGCCTTAAATTTGGCCATCGGCTAGTCTCTATGTGTTTAAGAAGTCTGATAAGTAGTAAGGTGCTGATCTCTTTGATTGGATCACATTAAATATTACCTTTATGGGGCAGGATTCTGCTAAGGAACCTGCTTGAACGGGGCATTCAGCAGACACAGAATGCATTCATCGGCACAGCGATACGTGACAGCTGCTGGCGTAAAAATCCTGACAAAAAGTTGTTCTCTGCCTCTGAGGTCTAAGGTAACTCAGCAGGTATAAAAGCAAGCAGTTTTGAAAAATGGAGGATAAAGGCAATCAGAGCTATCTGACAACGAGAGTTGGTGCTCCAAGCAGTGATCCTGGGAACATAGTTTTTTTGTACGGCAGAGGAGACAGGAGTGACTTCTCCCTCCAGTTTCAATTCTACATTTTTTCCTTTGGATGATAAAAGTAATTTAACTCCTGACAGTACTAGAACTTAAATCACCCTTCGCAGCTAAACGGTAAATTGTTATTGCTTTGTGAGAGGCAGTATCAGGAATTTTTATGAATGAGCAAGGTAGTACACACTGGAAACCATATGTAGCAGTTTGATCACTTTAGCAATTAACTGCAGCTGGAAAAAGAAAACACAGCCTGCTACCTCAGGCAGGTCTCACTGCTATTCTCTGAGGAAGGTCTGGATTTTAACGAAGGAAGCCCTGTAGTGCATAAACAAACCTCTCTGTGCCGTTGCGAAAATGTGGGGAGAAATGCCATTTACTCGTTTAATGTCACACTCTCTAGAAATAGTAGCAATTGTGTAAATTTGCTTTTTAAGCTGTTTATATTCTTTTTAAACTTTTATACTTCTTATTTAATCTAGTGCAATACCAGATGGAAATGATGCGGAGCCTTCGCCACGTAAACATCGATCATCTTCATGTCGGCTGGTACCAGTCCACGTACTATGGCTCTTTTGTCACTCGTGCCCTGCTGGACTCCCAGTTCAGTTACCAGCACGCAATTGAGGAGTCTGTAGTTCTCATTTACGGTCAGTATGAGGTTTCCTTTATTATTCTTTTCCCCTCTTAATATTATTACTACTATTTTTGTATTCTGTCTTTTGCCTGTAAGAGTAGCCTGGCAAGCCTTTTCAAGTAAATACCAACCCTGTGTCTACGGCAGCCTCAGCAGCAGCTAAGTCTAGACAGGGTTTCCTTCTTTCTGTTTATTTTTCTTGCTATCAGAGCCCTGATGTGTACGTTTTGGAATGCTGGAGTAGCTGCTTCATTTTTATTCCTCCATCTCCCCTCCCTCGCTGAAGGGGCTGGTGGAACTAGACCAGATGTCTAACAAACCCCGATTGCTGGAGTGTCTGGCTCTGTACGTGACTGACCAATCATAACACGAAGTGCCAGGTTTTTTTTTATACCTCTGACAGAAGCATACAAAACCTGGACTGTTTCTTAGCACAAAGATTTTTTTCTTTTCTGCCTATTTAATGGTGTTTCCTCAAGCTCTCCAGACCAGATGTTCTGTGCTGTATCAGAACCGTAGGCAATTTAACAGCTTTATAGCCTCCCCCTCCCCAAACACTCACAGTTTGCCATATCTGGCAGACTTGCATATAGTTTCCAGCTGAGAAGTAAATGTAACGTCCTGAGTATCTGTCAGAAAAAATACTAATGAATACGATCAATCTTATGAGCTGCCCCAAAATTGTTTCAGTATGTTAACAATTGGATTACAGTAAAGAACAAGTTGTTAAAGTATACTTATATTGGCTGGAAACATTGCATCATCAGACCTTGATGAATTTTCCACTTGTTTCAGTCTATTTTGGTTTTCGTTTTATCACCGATTGCTAAAAGTTTTACTGTGTTAAGTTTCAGACAACACGAATGTTAACACAGCTTTTATTCTAATGTTGGCGCGCTTCAGCCGTTATCATGCTGCAAGTGTTAAGCTTTCTTGTCCTAGGAATGTAACAGTTTGTTTAGAAAATTTCCCCCTAAATTCAGTGTAGTAGGTGAGGGCAAAGTTATTTTTTTTATATACCGGTTACATTATTATGCATGAATAAGCAGGGCAGCTTGATCTGAATTAGCTTACCGCTCCTCTTAACGGCTGTATTTTTTTTGTATAAAATATAGTTTAATGAATATTTTAATTTACTATATAATGACTGGAGAGAAAATATTTGTTTAAATGAGGTAGCTCTCGTGCCTGGATTCTGGAGTTAGTTAATATGAAGGAAAAGAAAGTGTGAATTAGAATTTTAATGGGGAAATAATTTTGTAAATAGAATGAGCCTAGATCCCCCTGTGTTCTCTAGAAATGTATTAATCAGCTTTATCTGTATTTTGGCTGTATTCATTTCAATACAACATATTTACTTGGCCTATAGTCATCTTTATGTCTTTATTTTAATAGGACTATCTAAATTTGTTGTCCTCACGCTTAAATTATTAAAATATTCAAATTTTAAAAAGGTGTTTATAATAATATCCTTTCTCCATTTTGATTATAGACCCCATTAAGACCGCCCAAGGGTCCTTGTCTCTGAAGGCATACAGACTGACTCCCAAACTCATGGAAGTCTGCAAAGAGAAAGACTTCTCTCCAGAAGCGTAAGTAACTTAAAAATTACACGTTTTCTCTTAGGACTGCTGGGTTGTTTGAGAGACAGGATGATGAAATTCTGTATTTAAAATAGCGTTTAGTGCCGAAACTGGAGATCTAGGTGTAGCAGTTGATGTGCCCTGATGCAGTGGGCTAAGAAGGAATGAAAGTCTGTCTTTGCAGATCTAAATAAGGGTTTAAGAGGTGGCACTCCAAGGCATTTTGGAGATGGTCAGCAGGCTGGCCATGAGGAACATGGTGACGAAAGCTGTAGCTGGGAATAGAGTCAAAATATAAAAAAAGAAATGTAGAAGGGGAAATAGCTGGTCTGCCTGTAAGCTCTTTTTTCCAGAAGGAAAATTGAACAGGTATTCTGGAATATCTCTTTTTCTGTATTTATTCCAAGTTAACTCCCCCATGTGGACATATTCTTCTGGAGTAAAAGTTGGGTAATTAGCCACTTGTAATAAATGCAGACCTCAGTTAACATCTTTTTCTTAAACAATTTGGTGTTCATCACCAAATGCATAAGCGAAAACATAACCACTTGCTAAACTTTCTTCATTGAGAAAAAGTGAATCATTTCATTGCTCAGTGTCTAAAGATAACATTTCCGGAATGAACAAATGAGTCTACTGCTTAGTCAAAAAAAAGGGAAAGCAAATATTTTTGTCCCAGGTTTGTGCAAAGAGGTTTGGGATACATTTCTGACATATCATACCTTTATTTCTGGGTGTTACGAAACGTGTAGCATCTATTTTAAAGCAGTTATCATAGCTTTTACATGTATACTATAAAATATATACTGAAATATATATTCTAGGATCTGCCATAAAAATTACTTATTAGTATATTAAGAGAGCACCCACACACACTGTTTTGGCAATCTGATTTTTGATTGGTAAAAATTATAATTACTCAACTGTAGAGAAAATTGTTTTCCATCATAGTAGCTACGATTTTAAAACTAGTTCTTTGTCCTATGATGACTAACTGTTCACTTAAGAAACCCTGACGAAGGGAAAACAGTAAAATATTTTGGAAGGGGCAGAGTTAATCCTGCCGGTGCAGTCTCTTGCTGGAGGCTTTTTCATGTAAGTGGTGTATTAGGGAGCAAAGCGGCTGCTGGCCTTCTGAGAGCTTGTTCCTTTAGCAGCTTTCCCCAGTCTTTGTAAACGGGAGGTTTTGCCATGCAAATGCTGTCTTACCAAAATGACGACTTTTGCTTGATTATGGAGCTCTGGAAATGTGGAGTTCTACAAAGTTGCCTCTTCAATGTAGCTGAGGCAGCAATTCGGGAAACTGAGAAAGAGAGCTGCTGCTTATATTAATAAAAACTTTTAATTCGTTTCACAGATTGAAAAAAGCGAACATTGCTTATGAAAACATGTTTGAAGAGGTGCCCATTGTAATTAAGAATTCCTACCTGATCAATGTGATGTTGTGGGAACTGGAAAAGAAATCCGCGGTAGCCGATAGACATGAATTGCTCAGTCTGGCTAGCAGGTAAGTACTTGTTACAATAATGGATGTATTTTTATGCACTTTCCCAAACCACAGTTTAACACCTTGGGTGAAATCCCAGTCTCATTACAGTCCATGGAAGCTTTACCTCGACTTTAATGGGGTTAAGACTTTACCCTTCATGTTCTTTTGCTGAAAGAAAAGCTGCATGGCAAAACTAGCATGAAATTCAAGAACCAAATTCAGTCTGTAATCTGTATATATCTATAGTTCTTGCTCTAGACATTCTTTTTAGTAAATTTCTTCACTTCAAGAAAATAACTAGCATTAAATAATTATGTAAATAATTTTAATAAAAAGTAAATCTGGTTTGGTAGTAGAATACATTTGATGGGAGGGAAAAAAACCCTCTGAGAAACTAGCAAAAATGCTCGGACAAGTTTTAATGACAGGCAGCATTCATCGTGTCAGATATGTTAAAATGTGTAATAACCTCACAATTTGAGGTGCCAGAGTGAGGTGTTATGCGGAATCATTGCTTTTTTTTTTTTAATTATGCATTTTTAGAATGACCTTCTTGTAAGTTTGTCTAAGAAACAAGTTTGTCTGTTTTTTTGTGGCACTTTGCCACGGAAGTATACTTACAATAGAAAAGCAGACATGGCCTATAGCAGTACAGTCAGAAATTCTACTGTTATTTAAATCTTATGTGACAAAGTAAAGCTGATTTTGGTTATTATTAAACTGATCAAAATAACCCCATGCACAGAATGATGAATTGTCATGTTGCAAAGAAAATGGGATGTGTTCTCTAAAAGATTTTCAGGGTGTAAAGCTTTTTTTTCCCCTTCTTTCTTTGTTTCTTTTTTTCCTTCCCCCCCACCTTCTCCTTTGGAGCTATTATCTGCCAAGATTCTGATCCCCTCTATTGACTCCGCAGCACCAAATTAGCTGAATGCAAGTGGCCCTTTTTTCCTCCCCCTATGCAAGGCTATTGTTAATGGGTCCATATTGTTAGTGGTCCATATGTTGCCTGAGTTAGCAGAAATCTTCCACTGTATTTTCTTGACCATTAGCTCTCAGCAGGAGGAAAGAGTCTGTTTTTCATGACACTTATTCTTTCAACTTTGAGGTTGCCATGCAGACAGTCAGTCTTTCACAGCATGCTGTGAATAGTCAGGCTTTCAGCACACTGTTCAGATAAGTTTTTGAATCTGAATAGAGAGGAGGGTAAAGATAATGGTCTGTTTAGAGTCCTAGCATGTAGAGCTTATGTAGCTGTATCCAGGCTCTGATACTTTGAGAAATTAGCTGAGAGAGAACCGGTATAGGGCTGAACTCTGTCCAGGAGTTGACAAATGTCTCAAGGTACTTAGTCATTTATTTTGTCCAGGTGTCTTTATACCTTATGTTTATTCAGTTGGTGAAGAATTTTTGCCAAGGAGGTCAGTCTGCCTGACTTCAGACTTTCTATCAGACTCTTTCCTTGCTCCAAGATCACAAGAGAGTGCTGGGTGCAGGAGATAAGTGATTCCTCATGAACTCTACTCTCACAGCACAGGCGTGAGGTTCGCGTGATAAGTTTCTGGAAAAGGAAATTAATTTGATCTGATGAACTGATCACAAACTGTTTGGTAACTGCAGCATATTGCTGCCCTCACTCAAGATAAAAGACAGTGACTGTCCAAACACTTTTCTTTATGGGAAGATATTGTGGAAATACTGGCTTGGTGGAAGCGAGGTTTTTGTGTTGGTCCTTGCATCGGATATGCAAGAGAAAAACATGAGCACAGAAGAAAAGGGAGCTCTCTACCATCTGTGACTAGAAATCCTTTGAACAGAAAAAAAGGAAAAATGTTTTTTCTTAGTGAATCAAAGTTTATTTTCAATTAATATTTTTGTAGGAAGGCAGCACCTTTCTTAACAGTGACATAGGCTGAATTGGGTTCTTGATAAACTTGACTAAAAGTACCTTTTCAAATAAGAGAGTTTCTTTGAACATATACAGTTAGTATCTTATATCGGTAGCATTTTTTTATGCTTACTGGGGTAATTTCTGATATCTAGAATTTCCCAGTAATGGGGAAGTCACCAGTTTTCAGGAGGATTTTCTGAGTTATGTCTCCTGAATTGCCTTACCTGACAAAATGGCAGAGTATTTGGCTCACCAGGTCTTTTTTTTTGTTCTTCTTCTTTTTTTTTTTTTTTGTTTTGTTTTTTTGTTTTTTGTTTTTATATTTGATAGCTGGTTTTGGTTACTAGGCAGGCTATGTACAATGACATTTATCATTAGTATAACTCATCTGCAAATTAGAAACACTTTAGTGCTCATTTATTCAAGGTAGGGTGGCTTATACTGCCTTCCTAAATACTCAGCTCTATTTCAGTTGACTTCAGTTACCAGGATTCCTCTGTCAAAGAATATGTAACCTTAAGTAGGGGAGTTCAGACCTCTGCTATTCGAGAGGTTTATTTTCATTGTGCATTTGCTTATTTTTGTCCTAATGTAGGTGTGGCTAAATGCATCCCAGGTATCATCTTCTGTTGACTTTTGGAGCATGTTCTCCTTACTCAACATTGCTGTCACTGAAGCATTGGCAAGAAATTTAAGGCTACAGACTTGGGGTTTTGGGGGGCCACGGAAGGAAAGGAAATGTCTTTTGGGAACATCCCTGAACCTTTTTTAATCTTCTGAAACAATGGTTTGGGCAATGAAATTACTTGCCCACAATTCTGCTCTGGAGAGTTGGTTTCATCAAGATTCTCACATGTTCAGCCACCCACTTGGTTTGAGTCTGGAGCTATTTGAGGTGCTTTGTCTGCACCTTAATATCTTTCTCCTTTTGAAGTACATTTGTGATAATTGTATAGAGCAGTTTATTTTTTGGACATAAATGTGTGTTTCTCTTGTGAAATCTGAAATGACTGGAGTATTCTAGGGAAAGAAGTTAAAGGCGGAATAGCACCCAGCTAGCAAGTAATAGCAAGTAAAGGCCTCTTGCTCAAACTGTTATCCTCCTGCTACCCTTAAGGACCAAAATGTCTTGAAGACCTTGGAGTACTGCCAGTCTTTTGATAGAGACTCAAGAATTAAAATCCTGTCAGATAATGTTCCAGATCTTCAGAGCAATAATTACAACCAACTTTCCCATTCTCATCCATCTCTTCCCTATTCTATTGATGATCTAGTTTAAATTAAAAAAAGCTTTTTTGTGGTCTAGCTTCATAATGGGGTTGTTCTATAATATCTCAATTTGTCTCGAGCAATTTTTCTAATAGTGTGCGTCAGTAGAAGCAAACATGTGCTGAACATTTACTGCAGTAACATCCACTTGGCAGATACATTTTTTCAAACATCAGATGCAATGTTTTTGCAGAAGTGACATAAGGAGGGTTGCTTGGCTCTCAGAAACAATGTTAACCTTTATACATTGTAGCGCTTATTCAAAAATCCCAATGTGCTTAACGGATTATTAAGATAATTATGAAAATCTCTAATTTGCAGATGAGGAAAGCTGACACAGAGAGGGTAAATGCATTGCCCAAAGGCACACATCAAAGTCAGACTGGAAAAGGGAATGAAGATCAAGACTGCTGACTTACATATCTCATTCAAACAAAATGCTCTTGAAAGGAGCACAGGTTGAACTCGGGCTGAAATGCTGAGATGTAAACAAGTTCTTCTGCTAAGTGGTGGGAACGCTCCTTGGAAATGCTTAAACTGGTATGCTTTGCCCAGCAGTGCCTCTCTAATTCACACCAAGGAAGGAAAAGCCCTATGCAAGGTCGCACCTTTCCCCAAAATACGTGGTGGGCAGGGGGGCCTCAGCACAGCTGATGACACACAGGAAAGGAGAACAGTGGGCATGCTGCTTACATACTTGCCACTGATGCTGCCCTTTCTCATCCTCCTCATGCAGACTGCAAGCAAATATAAATAGTAAGGGAGGAGATCCATTTATGGGGTTACAGACAGGTTCAGGGGACCATGGTTTTTGGACAGCTGTGGTGCCTTGTCATTAGGTTGTGGTCCAGCCTGATGACTGGGCCCTGGGGCCTGTGCCCCGCTCAGGCCGTGCAGGCACCTCCACAGGAGAGAACCATGAGGCCCACGAGCTGCACGTAGGGGTGGTTAAATGTGATGAACAGGACACGCAAAGCCAAGAACTGCGGGGCTGCCTGTTTTTGAAGCCTTGGTGTTGGATTTGGGTGTTTCAGACCATGAGCACGTGTGTCTGGAGCGCTTTCCCGAGGAACGACGCTGAGGTAAATGTGGGCCTCATGTGTCGCTCGCTGCCGCGGAGCTCACAGCAGCAGAGCCAGTTTGAGGTTCCAGCTCCCAGCTGCTCGCATCATTCCTCCCCGCCGCCCCCATTTCATCTTCACAGCTCTCCTGCCCTCAAAGATTTTTTATTCTCTCATCTGTTTCAGACCTCGGCTGTGCAAATAGCTTTGGGGAACCATCTGATTGAACAAGGCAGGCTCCCATTCTTCTGCCTTCCATCCTTCCCCTCAGCCTCCCTAAAAAAAGAAAGCTCCAGCACCGGCTGGTTTTGCGTTTGCAGCAGGCTCTGTCGTTGAAGGGCTTTGTGATGCACTCACGCAAACAGCTGAGTCCATAGAGCTGGGAGAGCTGTGACCAGGGGTGAGGGAGAGACTGGGATTTGCTGGTGTGGGAACCTTGGCTCTCCTTAAAATTCATTCCCCAAGAGGAGCCTGGGAAGTGCAGGCGATCACTTAGGAGAGAGTGACTGCTCTTTTGGTCACTTAGCCACTTTTGGTCACTTGGTCACATGTTTTAGCCACGTCCTTATGGGATGCCATCACTGGGCAAATGATAACGTGAAAATAGTTGCCTGTTGGTTGGTGCATTCTCCTTCCGTGGAGGTTAGACTGTAGCATACCCAAAATTGGGGCTTGTCAGCTGGAAGAACAAGGTGATAAGGATCGTCACTATTCTGTACAGAGCAGGATGCTCCATTCATAGTTTTCCATTTCTTCCTAAGGATTGCTTGTGCAGACTTTATATTTGATGATGCCATGGCTGGATTTCATGTTTGCCCTTCTTGGAGAAGGGTGATAACCTGTGTAATGAAGAACCTGTGTAACTGGAAAAGTGCTTAGCACCAGAAATGGTTTTGCAGGCTACACTGTCTAGGGTGTGGGGGAGTTGTTTGTTTGTTTGTTTGTTTTTCTCCCTTCTGGGGACACAAGACTTCTCTTTGGTAATTTGTATGTGTTTGTTCTTGTTTTGTACCTCTTGGTGATGTCATCTAAGTGGCACAGATGAGTTGCAGATGATAAATTTCTGGAGTTTTTATAGGTGGCCAGATGTGAGTGAGTGATCCTAGCACATTTCTAGTGAAGGACAGCTCTCCTATTGGGTTATTTCTTCTTTAGATTTGTATGAATTCACATGAGAGTTAAGAATGTCCAAACTGCAGGAGACACAACTGCAGGAGACACAACAAAAACACAACTGTCCAGCTGTTGTGTTTTGGTTTGTTTGTTTCCCTGTGCACATTTTGTGATGCCTATTTTAAAGCAAGGGCATTCTCAGTGCCTTCCTCCTGTATGAATTCAGTGATCTCCGGTCCAGATCTGTGTGTTTTAGC